>JAGDQP010005295.1:40412-58729 GCA_022664845.1 Lepisma saccharinum
TAAATACTAACAGAAATACTGTATGTAACACAAAGTTTGTTATACGTGAATCTAAAGAATGCAACTTTATAATAATAATAATCGAATATTACACTTCACTGTAATGATTACACGAATAAACTTTCACCAAATGTTATTGAATCTAGATAGTTGTCGATTAATACGAGTAAAGCACAAGAATGTTTGTTAGCCATGATACAGTCATTCATTATGCAAAAAAGAATAACTGGTTTAGCGACACGAATTACGTATCAACACTGCTATAGGGAGAACTCATCATAAGTTTAAATTCTCTTGTCTTCTGAATTTTTAATGTTAATAGATTTTATAATATTATGTGCAAAATGTATGTGTATTCTGCAAGATATTGGCTTCTGAGATTTCTAAATAGAGCGATTTTTAATAAAGAATTCGTGTAACTATCAAACAAAAGCATAAATCACAGAAGATTGACAGAAACAAATTATTTTAATCTTGAACTTTAATATATATATAATTGATACTTATTTAACAGAAAAGTTCATATTTTACGATTATAAATAAGTTATTTTTTTGTTTGAAAATCAGGAACAATTTCTCTGTGATTCCGAAGAAATAAAGAAGAAATCTTTGAAGGACATCTTTCGTCTTCTTGGTGAAGAACAACAACATCAAGTGGTTATAGTAACGGTAGAAGTAACTCTATTATACTGGTCCTCTTACAACCACTGAACAAATTGTGAAAAAGACTTAGTTTCGTCATAGTAATCATAGTTATCGGCAGAAAACCTATGAGATTGAGATTTTCTTTAAAAACTATAATGCTTCACATAATAGCTTAACATAGTAGTTCTGACTAGCGTAAACTTCCCAGGTGTATAAGGGATATTATATTTCTCATCGCTTGTCATTTCTATATTATTTTTTATTGATATAATTATATTGAGACCTTGTATCCATACGGAATTTAAATAAAACAAGCTAACAAAGATATCATACTTAACTTTATTTCAAAAACACACAGCCAGCATAACGGTTTCAATGTTCTAACAACATCTTCCTCAGACGACACATAAATATACACTAACAGTTCATAAAAAGTACCAGAAGGTCCAGAGATCCTTTCTACGTTATCCACCAATCACGTCCCAGAATCCGTTCACTTTACAAAAGTAAACAAATGTGAAAATGTGTTTACTTTTGGAAAGTGAACGGATTCTGGGACGTGATTGGTGGATGATGTAGGAAGGATCTCTGGACCTTCTGGTACTTTTTATGAACTGTTAGTGTATATTAATGTGTCGTCTGAGTAACATGTTGTTAGAACATTGAAACCGTTATGCTGGCTGTGTGTTTTTAAAATAAAGTTAAGCCTTGCCAGCTTGTTTTTTTTTTTAAATATATGTTTCTTTATCATTCACAATGGCTTCAGAGGCATCTTAGGTCTGTCAGTAGCTCGAGGGTTGACTTGGTTCGAAGAATCATTTTAGACACAACGGATGAGAGATCTTAGCAGGCAGGGCCTTATTCTAGATATCACCTCATCATTCGCTTCGTGAAACTGGGAAAAAACCCTGGAAAATCCCGGTCTGGATGGCAGACAATAGATACTTGTGATGAGCCCTCCCCTAGTAGTGTCGATATGAAATTTGTGTTCCTAAACCAGTGATTCTCAAAAGGAGGGTCTCGGTTCACTAGTGTGCCTTCAAATTACTTGGTTATGTCATTAGGAAAACAGTGAAACTAATTTTACTGAAATTGTAAATAAATTGGAAGTAGGGATTACAAACGTCTTGAAACGCTATTGTTTAATGTAAGAGGAACAAGTATATTGCGTGTAGTTCAAACATGAATTGTTAAAATGTTTGTGTCAATAATTATATATAAATATTAATTATATAATTCAGTAAAAAGTATGTTTACTAGCTCAGTTTTATAACGGATTGAAGTGAGTGATATCACACACGGTGAAACAAAGTGGTGCAAACTTAAAACGCTTGAGAACCATTCGCTACTTCTTCTTTTTATAATAACTTGTTTTACTTTTCAGTGTAAGTTCGTTAGACTTCCTATTAGGTTTACCAATTGGCAGAGGTATTGCTTACAGATGTTGCGTGCACGTGGAGTGTTGCCGCGGAACACAAAGGGCGTGTCGTTTTGGTTCGATTCATTACATTTGGCAAGGGAACTGAGAAAAAGACAGATTAGATATTTCTATGTTTCGTATAGGTAGGGTGATAGAGAGAGGGTACAAAACTAATGAGACGCAATTTGTTATTTGCTTTGTGAAATCCCACCATGACCAGTATTGCCATCTTATGGTAATTTTACATTCTTTTTGATAGTTTAAGGTGACCGTACGACACGCAAAATTATTTTTCAATCTAATTGAATTTTAAAACCTTTCTCTTCTGCCTTATTCCCTGTAGGTACATAAAATGTAAAACTGTAGAATTGACCAAATTCAACACAAGGAAATCAACTTCCAAAGAGGACATTTGGTGAAACGGAACAAGCCTCAAACGTGGACGAGATCTTTCCGAAATGATCCAATCCTCAAAAAGAACAAGAAATTCAATTCACTCTGTATTATTCATTTATTTATTTATTACACAAAAGAATCATCATTTTTCTAGATTTTAGTGCCATGTGTGGTTCAAGAAACTAATTACTGACAACCAGTGTTATGTTTTTCTTTCTACTAAAGCCTAAAAGGAATTTACATAATACTTGGACTGAAATAATGCAGTTGTAGCTAGAAATTCGCATGCAGTAAATAAAGGTCACAAATAATTTAGAATACTTACTAAATAACTAAAAGCATACAGAAAATACACAATTTGAACTCTGGGTCATTCCATGTAAAATCGACCAATTTTTATGCAAATGGTTGCTCGACCACTTTGGATTTCTTTCATATTTGCACCATATATAGCCATGTTAGTAAGCAGCACAAAACAATTTTCATTTTATTATTATCAGCAGCCATTTTGAATCTAGGTTCACGTTTCTTCACTGCGGCAGGCAAAAATAGGGGTTCGCAAGGGTTTAGAAGAAAAAAAGATACTGCTCTCTACTCATTGAAGATAGAAAGTTCTGGTTTTCATGGTTGAAAGAAGATATTTTAGGCTTTTATAAAATGTATAAAAATGTAGAAAAATATTTTTTGAAATCTGGACTTAAGGGGCTCATATTTCGACCTTAATCATGATCAAAATCATATTTATGGAATATTTACGGTGACTTGGGGTTGAAATCACAAGTCACCTTATTTTTTGTGTAAGAACTATGCCTAGTACCGTTTCCAGAGATGTAAGAAGAAAGTGTGGATTTGGTCCCCTTCATAGCATTTTTTGGCCTCAGATTTGTGAAAAATCGAAATTTCCGGAATTTCAAGGTCAAATTTCCAAAAAGGGGGACCAGATAGAAAATTATTGTTGTTGCCAAACAATCCATCTACTAATACTGTACAAAACTTGTAAGTTTCATTTTGTGGTTCGAAGTGGTATAGGAGTTATAGGGCCTCAAAGCATGAGTAAAAGTAGTAACAGATAGGCAATCGGAAATAAGCCATAAATAACATAAATTTAAGTTTTCTATGTTTATTTGTTTTATTTTATTTTAGCAGTCCCATAAGAATGCTAAACTTGCACCGATAAATACAAAAGAGGGTGGGGTAGAGAACTTAATATACATATTTGTGTCTATTGTGCAGTTACACATGCCCCCTCAGTTTTATCTTTTTACTTCTAATTACAATAATCAGAGTCGTGACGTCCGGAGAGGAGACCCCTTCCCTTTTGGTATTTATCGGTGCAAATTTAGCGTTGATATGCGACTGTTAAAATAAAATAAAATAAAATAAATAACCATAGAACACTTAAATTTAGGTCATTTATGGCGTATTTCTGATTACCTATCTGTTACTACTTTTCTCATGCTTTGAGACCCTATAATTTCTATACCACTTCGAACTATAAAATGAAACTTACCGGTTTTGTACAGTATTAGTAAGTGGATTGTTTGGCAACAACAATAATTTTCTATCTGGTCCCCCTTTTCGGAAATTTAACCTTGAAATTCCCGAAAAATTTCGATTTTTCACAAATTTGAGTCTAAAAAAAATGCTTTGAAGGGAGCAAAATCCACACTTTCTTCTTACATCTTTGGAAACGGTACTAGGTATAGTTCTTACACAAAAAATATGAAGTCACCGTAAATATTTCATAAAACAATGATCTTGATCATAATTAAGGTCGAAATATTATTATTATTGGAAATATTGATTCCAAAATTGGAGTACTTCTAATAAAATATAGCGAAATCTAGAACGTGGAACGGATGGAGGTAGGTAGGTCTATTTTATTATTTGAATCAATTGTTAAATGTCAATTGGAATACTAATATCAACAAGACAGTGAGAATTAATAAATCTATATTATTTAAAGAAACGTTCAATTAAAGATAAAGTTGAAAAAAGAAGTGGGACCAATAAGTGTATTGGCTACCTAATATGAAGGCATCAGACTGAACAAAAGAAGTCAAAGCGCTCATTATTACCACAAAAACTTTGATTGTTTAAACATAATGATAATATAGTCTGTATCATCTAGGATTACTGATTTTTGTACTATAATAATTTGTGTTAAAATGCGCTTGTAAAGAAGAAGAGTATTTAAAAATAGTAAAATTAGCGAAATTTTTAAGAATATTTTTTTAGAGGAAAATTGTCTTGTAAAACGATACGAAATCAACAAACCAGACCCAGGTAAAGAAACAAGCAATATTTTAATATGTTGAAATGCTTGTAAAAAAAAACTACAATACCATTTGTATTGTATACCATCTATATAAAGGACTAATCAGAGTAGGAATTTAAGTTTTGTTTCCATCTAGTTCAATTTTAAATTTAAAACAATATTTCTTTCAAATTTTACTGCACATACTGAGGAAGTGATATCTCAAGGTTTATATTAGCCTGAGGACTTCGGAATTAGCACAGTTAATTACAACAATAAGCTGTAACCGAAAAGTACCCAGACTTATCGATCCTGATTCCACCAACTTTTTTTTTTTCGGAGCAAACAAAAGCCAATACTTTAAATGCAGTAACCAGTGTGAGAAAATATTATAAATGTGGTCAATAAGTTTTCAAAAATAGTCAATCACAAATTGAATAATTTTAGATGTACAAAAAATAAATGTATTTTCAAAATTTTAAAGAAAATTGAATTTTTATCCTGTACGGTAGTTATCTTAGGAATATCCCATTTAAATTTCGAATATACGCGGAATATTTCCAGAATATTTTGGAATAAATAAGAATATTCTGAGCATGTTTTTTTTTTTATTTTAAAATATTAAAATTACATTCTAAGTTTAAATTTACGGATTGTTGCAAGAATATTCTGAGAATAACCCGAAAGGACAAACTACCTAGGATATCACAAGGAATATCTTTAGAATATGCGCTCATCACAGACGTTCATAAATTTGTCCTACCACAATTATTTAAATAATCTAGGATAACCACCCCTCCCACCTGACCCAAATTCAAATTTCCAAATTTAACTTGTAATCGTTCAATAAATCATTTATAACTTTGGTATTTAATGATATTATCCATGTAAAATGAGCGGTTTTAATTTTAAAATGTGCTACTCAGGAGACCTCTGAATTATTGCATTGGACTGCCGACAATTTGATAGAATTGCAGCCAAACGCAGGTCGAAAAAATCGGACATAAAGTAAAGGTTCGGGATTTCAAATTGTGAGTCACCGTATACAAAATCGCTTTGCTTTCATGATCTATTGAATTAGCTACGCTAAATAATTTTACTTTCAGAAGTTGGCAACAGTGCATCATGACATGAGAAATACTGGCTGGTTTAGTAGACCACTTATGTGTAACGTAGAAGTCCAGTATAGTAGACATCAGGCGCGAAATAAGGGGAAACAAGGGTCGGAGCAAGGCTACTTCGCAAAGGACTGGACGTCAGAATCAATTACCCAAAAACATAGGAAACGTCGATCACTACAAAGTAATTATAAGCTTACGACTTCTCATACATTCCCTCCGAAACAAGCCACTTCCTCCCTGGTAAGCTAGACAGCCGGACTCCACAACACAAACCAACCCCACAAATCCCCTCCCACTTCTGTTTGCTTTACTGATCCCAAACACGAAAATTATTTGTCAATGTCACAGTTGATATAAACAAAGAAATGCATTTAAGTCTTGTACTCTTAAAACAGAGAATGCAACTACAGCATCAAAATTATGATGGTGAGTTTATTTTAGCAAGAAATTAAATAAAGATGTTTCATTTGAGATTAGAAGCTTTTTTAGAACAGTAATACGCATGTATTATTCATAAATTTCAGGAACACTTTAATGTACTAAGACTGACACTAAGAGTTTCCAAATACTGGACACTAAGAAACAGTTTCTTTAAATTAAAAAAAAAAGTTTTATTTGAAAACCGAAAAACAGTTTTCTTAGAAATGAGGTATCAACATTCTCATTTAATTAAAAATTAAATTGAAACCTTCACCCAATGGGAAAAACGTCTTAAGATGCATTAACAAGCAAAACGTAAAATATTTTTTAATAATAAAAGTAATAAAAATAATAAAAACAATAATTTAGGTAGTAAAACACAAAAGGTCCAATAAATAATTTTAAAAATTGCGCGAATGTTCACGCCGATTCTCACGCGCAAAAGGTATTCATGAAAATTCTATTAAACACTGAAGTAAAAGTCAAACCAGTCGCCCACCTTTTCATCGCATCTACGTTAAGAAGGATTTTATTAATTACATACCCTAAAATATTTAAATGAAATATTATTATTTTTTTTTTAGTTTTAGTGCATATTCTAAAGACGTTTTATTATTTTGTTATAAGCCACTTTTTATTATACATTCTTTTCTTTAGTTCACAATGGTTCGTGGTGTCATCAAATTTTGGAACGTTAATTGAACTCTTTTTCCCGACATCATAGAATGATGAAATTTTGCAGAGCGACGTAAGTCCGGTTACAATACAATATCCCATTGTTGCTTTTATATATTTATATATTTTAAAAGCAAATTTTAATATTTTATTTTTATTCTCAACTTCTTTATCCTAAAATAAATACTAGCCTGGGTTTTCCTGGTTGCAGAACACTTTAGGATTTGGGTCACAAAACATTTAGCTTGAGAAAATGTATCCGAACATCGGAATAACTCGAAAAAAAAAATAATAATAAACTTTTCAAAGATATTCTTTTCTTAATTAATTCGTACTAAAAACTAAAAAAAAAATGTTTATGCATGACTGAAAAGAAAAGAATGTTGCGCGTCATTTCAAGAATTTATAAAGTGATTGTATTTGAGAGCGCGCTCCATGCTTTTTAGACATGCATAACCAAAATATATATATTTTTTTTACTTTTTAGTACTAATTGATTAAGAAAAGGTTGTCTTTAAAAAGTTTTTTTTAAACTATTTTTATTGCATTCTCGAAATTAGATAATAAATCAAGTAACAAGAACATATTCTTTCATGAAAATATCCTTAAAGGTGAACAACACTGCAATTCTTATGTGTCTTTTGGTTGTATATCTTCCAGGGGATTTATAAACTACTAGAATTTATATAGAAAATAAAGGTAGCTTAAAATGAGCTTTTTTCTCTCTTATCTGCCTACTATTTTTAATAATGTACTAATACATATTAAGATAGTACAACGGGACCATCACCGAAACCTTCTCTACAAAGACAAAAAAGTTTGATCAAATTGATGCATCCAAACAAAAATTTTGCTCCGACAAACATGGACATCTTATTTTGTACAAGGACATATCAAGGACCAATGTGTCATAGTACAAAATATTCAGAGTATGTGTCATGTGTATTTCGTGTTAAAAGTAAAATACACGAATTCTTGTATTCCTTTATATCACAATGAGAATTCAAGATTGTTATATGAGCATTACGTATAACTGCCAGTACTAGGCAAAGTTACTTCTTTGTCCCCAGGATGACAACGTTGATTGCGCAAGATCAAGACTTAATTGTTTTGTTTCATGTTTTTATTTATTGATGCTTTATAAACCCTGTTTGTTATGTAACTCTTCTAAAAGGCCACACTGCTAGTGCAGAAGTACTTTCAGAGCAAGAATCCAAAGGCAAACTGTTTATATCCATTTCTTTTCTTGTACGTAATTTTTAAGATAACTAAAGAAATAGTTCTATATTATGCTGTACCATTCATTCAATGAAGAAAACAATCATCGCTAAGATTCTTAATAGCTAACTAGATTCTTAATATTATATAAATACGAAAGAAAATTTTCCATTTTGTAACCGATTTATTTCTAGGAAAAATCCCCGAAACACGTCACTTTTGCCCCATATCCATCATTTAAGTTTTCGGAAATGTTTGTTGAAATCAGGGACAAATTAGAGTCCGACTGAATCCTAAGAATAGACGAGTTAAAAGCTTTGACTTTCCCAGGAAATCAGGGACATGTGGTCACCTTGCCAGTGTTACTGATGATTCCTACTTACCCGCTCCCCTACCACGTCTGCTAGTTATTTCATTTCTTTATTATTTTATAAGGTGGTATTGTTATAAATCTGCTCGATTCTAAATATGCCTTGCGGAGTGTCATATTATTAGTGATTACCCGCAAGTTCTTCTTTTCAATGGAATAATAAACTAAAACCAATTCGTAATAAAAGTATCACTGAATAACAAAATCTACTGCTCTAAGACAATAATACTTGTTGATATGTATATAGTACTCACAAGACTCTCTCTCATAAATGACACTTTCTTAGCTATCTTATTTAGTGTTGCAAACGAGACGAGACAGCGAAATATCTGGTGTAGTAAAAAGTAATCCATTATTTTGCCAATAGATGGCTTCAATGATCTGTAGCTCGCGTAGTATAAGTCCGATCGGATTCAACGAGATGGCGTTCAAACGATGAGATTGCGTACTACAAACACTGTTCAGATAGTTGTGATGAGTTGACTCAGTGTTGTGTGAGCGCGCGTCAAAATGGACACTAGCAAAGAGAAAATACGCTATATTTTACAGTTTTTCTTCAATAAAGGCGAAAACGCAAGCCAGGCGGCTGCAAATGTGAATAGTGTTTATGGTCCTGATACTGTAACAGCCAATCACGCGCAATTTTGGTTTCGTCGATTCCGTGCCGGTAATTTTGACGTCAAAGATGTACAACGCACTGGAAGGCCAAGTGTCGAAAATGTCGATAAAATCATGGACATTGTCGCGTCCGACCGTCATGTAAGCAGTTTCGATTGCCCAAGAGCTAAACATTGCACAAAAAACCGTGTGGAACCATTTGCATAAGGCTGGATACAAAACGAAGCTTTATGTATGGGTGCCACACGAGTTAACGCAAAAAAACCTCATGGACCGAATTTCCATCTGCGAATCGCTGCTGAATCGCAACAAAAGCGACCCATTTCTGAAGCGGTTGGTGACTGGTGATGAAAAGTGGATCACTTACGACAACGTCACGCGAAAACGGTCGTGATCGAAGCGCAGTGCGCCGGCGCAAACGGTGCCCAAGCCAGGATTGACGGCCAGGAAGGTTTTGCTGTGTGTTTGGTGGGATTGGCAGGGAATTATCTACTATGAGCTGCTCCCCTACGGCCAAACCCTTAACTCGGAACTATACTGTCAACAATTGGACCGTCTGAAGGCAGCAATCGCCCAGCTTTGGCCAATAGGAGAGGCATTGTGTTCCACCAGGACAACGCCAGGCCACACACATCGATAGTGACTCGCCGGGAGCTTGGTTGGGAGGTTCTTATGCATCCACCTTATAGTCCGGACCTGGCACCGAGTGATTACCATCTGTTCCTGTCCATAGCGAACACGTTTGCTGGTGCAAAATTCGCTTCAGGAGAGGCTTGTGAACATCGACTGTCTCAATTTTTCGCCAATAGGGACAAGGGCTTCTATGAGAGAGGCATCATGATATTACCTTTCAAATGGCAACACGTTATCGAACAAAACGGCGCATATGTGACCTAAATCGGACCATTCTAACTATGGTAAGTCAAGCCTTCAATGTCATGCAAAAATAATGGATTACTTTTTACTACACCAGATATCTATGGAAAACAAGGCAAAACAAAACTGTTTTCGACATAAGACGTATTCTGGACAAGAAACTTTCGAGACGAAACAGACTCAATGTCGTCCCGTGGACATCAACCTCATTTTGAATATCAATACGAAAGGCATCACCTCATAACCTTTACAATCATAACTGATAATACTTTTCTCATTATAAAATATGTCCGACAACAACAAATGGTCTATTTATGAAAAGCTAACACCATATTGTTTCAAGACATGACAAAAAACTATCGTTTCTGGAGGGAACAATAACTCAAATCAAGTATACAATCGATAATACATATCTGTATCAACATACCTGTAATACATGTCGAGTATCGGGATTCAGATAAATATATCGCCTGGTTTGCTTGATAACTTATCTCCTCTTTTCAACATCCTAAACTGTATGCAGATACAAATATATGTGTGATAGTTTCTGTGACAAACATGTAGGTAACGATCTAAGAAGGGATTATTATTATAATTTATCGTATCTATATTAATTCTGTACCTGAGAGCCAGAACCGCGTAAGTCATAAATCCTTGTTTTCGAGAAATAAGACAAGAAAAATCTACTTTCTTTCACTTAGACACCAAAAAGGACGAACTACACAAGAAACATGCAACCATTATGTGAAGCATTCCGAGTACTTCACAAAAACTGCATTAATCACGTTTTGGCCAAAGTTGGACTTACGCGGTTCTAGCTCTCAGGTACAGAATTATATTGTTAAAACGAACGGACTGCAGTAAACTAGCCTGATGTATGTGAGTTACTGTAGTTAATTTTTTTAATACTCTTTCCAAATAAATATACCAACCATAAAATATTTTCCTAATGTTTCGTGTAAACCAGTGAAAACGTTACACAGGCAACAATAATTAATTATTTCACTTGTTTGACAGATCATCAGACACAGTATCGGTATATCCCATGTAACTAAAGTGTGCACACGAATGGAGGCTTATAATAGCGATATTCTTGAGACCAGAATTTTACTCAACCTCAACTCTTCAGAATCGAAAGTTGGACCAAATGCACACAATCAGAACTCTTCCAAATCTATGTTTCTCTAGTGATTAATTAATTATGAAACTAAAATAATTGTTTTAGGAGTTTTCGAAATTACAAATAGAAATAAAAGTATGTGCTCCAGTTAGCTTAGGTAAACATATAAACCTATTGGAAACCTGTCCTTGTTTTTCTACCCTGAATGTATGGAATAACGGTTGTGAACAAAACTGCGTAAACCCAATTTCTCATAGAAGACGACTATTACTACTACTACTACTACTACGTAACATTATCAGTCATACGTTAACTATTTTTGAAGCAATGAATGCTTCTGATAGATGAATCATTTGAAAGTATCTGCTATAAAAATATTTGATTTAACATTCGAGGATTAGAAATAATTTGAATGCCTAAATATCGAGCAGAGAATTGTTAAAAGATCTCATTATAAGTATGTATTGATGCTAATGTATGAACTGCAAATGTTCACGAGAACAGATAATAACAGTTTTTCGTTGCTCTTCTTGTCACCAAGGGTGGCAATATTCACTTTATGAGGTCACACAAGCAAATGGCGGCAATTTGATAAGCTTCCTAAACAGGAAATGAGGTGTGATGATACTCACCCTCTATCATAACGGACTCGCGTATAAATCACACTCATCCTTCCCATTTACCCCACGGGAACTCCTTCTTTTCTTTGAACCCTTTTTTCTTTTTTGTATTCGTATGTTCTCGTAATTGATTTCCAAAAAAGTCCCAACTGGAGAAACCATATAGCGGTCTCGTCCCTTGGTTTCTCAACAGGTGGCGCTAAAATTGCCAGTTGCCAAAATACGGGCGGACTGAACAACAGTCATAAATCAGTTTAAGGTGAATTGTTCTTTCTTTTTTCTTTTCGTTCTTTTCATTTTCATTTAACTAGATGGCGTTCTTCCTGAAAACATTTTTTTCAAATTATAAAAACTTTCTTCTCGGCAGTCGTTTCCAAACAATGATCATTGTTTCTTAGAATTCTAATAATGTAGTAACAAATTAAAACAGAACCTTAGTTTGTGTAGTATTTTATTCTCTTAATATATATAAATTGAAAAGGTAAACTAGTTCTTTAGGTACTTATGTGTACTACTGAATTTAGAAAGCGAAAAATTTTTTTTTAAAATAATAAAACCACAAAGTGGAATATTAAGATGTACTTGCTGTAAAAATCGTCGTCGATATGACAAAAAGTATTTTTTTTTTTTACAGGAGAGCATTTTAAAGAAAACTATGCTCTTTAACCGTCTTGTAATGGAAATTAAACCTATCTTTCAAGTTAAATATTGATTTTTGTGCAGAAGCACTACTCTTTCAAAACAAGTTTCAAATGACTTGAAACCACTCTCTGTCGCTTACGTCCATTTGTCAGATAATATACAAAATTCGAAAATGGCGCTTACGCCACAGTTATGTTTTCTGTGCAGAAGAAACTAATAAAGATAGAGTTACGCCTATTTGTCAGATGGAAGACTAACATATTATAAGCCATTAGGCAAAATATTTCATTTTTTTTTTTAATTTGGCGCTTATGCTCCTTTGTCATATCGACGAGGAAATATTTGTTAATCACAAGAAATATATCTCAATAAAATGGTCTTCACAATTCATAATCTGTGATTATTTTTCTGTGTCTTGAACAGAGATGCTTCTTATACTCTGTGTCAGTGTGCGAATTAGGTTATCTTTCCAGGAAGGGGGGGGGGGGTTAATGTACTTGATATTGTTTACTTGTAACTTAACTTACTGGAATATCATTGACAACACTTCTGATGATATTATGATGATTTGGGGTCTAAAATTCAACTTGTCTTCGGTACCAGAATATAATAGTACAAATTTAAGTGTTCAACTTCACGCTATCCCATGCAAATGGAAAAAATCCTTTTCTTCCGAGATTCAGCACTGTATGATTAACCGTAATATTACCGTAGAAATTGTAAACATTTTTCGTTCTATCTACAAGGAATAATTATTTAGTCACAGTGGTCCCTTTGCTAAAAGATTGGCAATACTTTCGATATTTTCGGGATATGAATTTTGAAATATAATATGTACTGCAATTTTTATGTAATAAACAGCCTTAAATGTAGTCGGATGCCACGTTAAAGTTTGAAATACAGGACAACTTTGAATAAGAGAGCTACGTATCGCTTGAATGTATATGCTAGTCAGATTTTGAAGGATATTCTTCTTTGTAAAGCAAGAGCCTGGCTCCTAACTCCGAATAATGCATTGTCATGAATAGATTACAGTTTCCTGAAATGCCTATTCTCGCTAGCGAAGCGCTAATTTCAGTACTGTTGAAAGTGCAGAATCTATTCTAGACTTTCACTGCTTTCAGCAATTGAGAGGTGCAAATGAATATAAAGTTCATAAGTTAACTATCAGGGTTCCTGCAGGTTTTATCCTCTTGAGACCAGAATACTCTGACTTTTCCATGACTTACGACAGACCGTATCATTTCCCAGACCATAGTCTAACAGCCAAGCTAGTTTTGATACGACTGTGGGCTCGTTTTGGTTTTTATTTCTCTAGAACTTCCAAATATTTAGAGGAAAGTAACCACATTTTTCCCACTTCTTTTTTGAATGTTCATAAAACTCGTAACAAGAATGTGAGTATTGCATTAACTTTTACAAACGTTAAAGTACAATTGCGACTCGACAATTATTTCATCTATACAACACGAGAAATAATGTATTCTCCAAAACAAGACAAAGCTGGCTTTTTGAGAAAATGGGTCCAAATTTCTCCTACTGCCTGCTGTCGCATAAATAGCAACAATGACTTAAACAAATACAAACAAACAAAAAATCTGCTTACAACATAAAGTGGAATACTATGAACAATTATACATGTATGCATAAAAATACGAGTGTCATTTTTCTAAACTAAAGAAAAGTCTGTCAGTAGAAAAACTTTGATTCATTATAAGTTCAAAACACGAAATCTGGAGAAGTAGATTTTATGTTCAAATAACTCTCTAGTTACTTCAGCCAAATATCACAGGGAAAAAGTGGATCTTTTTCTTCTTTACCAACACAGTTTTCATGAAACTAAATGTGACATTTTATACATTCAACCCACTTTTCATCCATGTTTTCTTGGAAGTACAGTCATGTGCCACTCTGTGTCGTAAAAAGTGATAGATTTGATCCTTGTTGATGTATAACTACAGTGGCCATCTTTGCCATTTGTGCTTGATCAATAAAATCCTTTAGCTTTGCTTCTACGAAGATGCTTATTTGTGTCTCTTCAAATTTCTCTCGCATTGTTAGATATGACAATATAATTGTCAAATAACAAACATATTACGCGGTTTTCACTTAATTGCAGTTTGTTCTATGCTATTCTAAACTAATTAACTTTCTTCACATTATACAATACATAGTGTTAAAGTTAGGGATTGGAAATTTAAACCCATCAGGTGGGTGAAATTAGGACTCGTTTGACACTAAAATGTAATTCTTCACACACCAGGGTAAAGCTTTTTCGCGCCAAACATATCAATGTATATTATACCCCAATTACCATTCACCAAGCATGCATATAGTTACTACTATAAAGCTTACAGTTGCTGAAGCTCTTAGACAACGTGGGAACCACTGCAAAACTCCAACAAGGAGAAAAGGTACAAAAGGTCACGAGACATATCACACCCTTTAAATCTTCAGAGATTATTACTACGGACTTGACAATCGACTCCGATAGTTTCAAACTCATGCTCACTGAGAAACTTGTGGGGGTGAATTATTAGGTTGCTAGGCGAAATTTGGGTACTTTCCTCTATTGTGTGATGAACTTTAACTGTGGTCAGTGATTTTGTCATGTAACTTTTCGGAAGTACTATCTGTAACACCAGCAAGGAAAGCTTTGTCTACACAACATATTTTTGTTTTGATAACTAGAGCACGCAACCATACCAGTCTCATTGTATGCTCGTGAAAAGAAAGCTATAATTGTTAGAGGGGAACAATTTCATCCCCCTGGGATAGTGAATTCTAGTTAGAAGCCAGGGATAGATACATTCCAGAGGGGGGATTGTTCCCCCATCCCCGGCCGTATTCGCACCCTGGTTATACATAAAACCAAAATATTTTCAAAACTGCTTTCTATTAAAACTATTTAAAACATTATTATTATTATTAAAATACGTATGCTTGAAATTAATTGAACGATATCTTCACTGTTGATAAAAAAAGCACTACTTCGCAAATACGGTCTCTCACTCCCACTGCAGTGTTGCAGTTTATCAAAGCTGACAGTTGGTCCTGTTATGAATCAGGTGGTATCAAATGTGCTTGGAATACGAATCTTAGCTAACATGGAACGAACTGCGCATATCTACACAGTTCACTTCATATAAGAAGACCGACGAGAGTGCATTATATAAAGGTAAAGAAGAACAGTGAAGTTTCAATTGGAACGATGTGGCATCTATACATAGGCTATTGATTTAACGTACAAACAGAAGATGGGTAATAAAGTAAAACTGCAACGAAATGGTGGAAAGATTTCAAGAATATTTATTACTAGAGAAATAACTGCAAACAAAAAATAACAAATAACAAATTTTATATTATTATTATATTCAGTGTGGTAGCGGTACATCATGTCATCTTTTACTTGATTCGGGGAGTCAACATCATTATTTATAATGTTGTACTGAAAGCTGTCTTTCAACACACGTTAAGCCTTCTCCATTCAGCACTCTCCTTTTTTGCCTCAGCATAGATTTATCTTCCTTAATATTGACTAGGTGTTGGATTCGTCTTGTTCCTCGTTTTTCCTTATCATACTTTTATTTATATCCCTGAATGTTCAATCTCTATGCAGCTAATGCTCTAACCAGTTTCGTTCTCTTTATCGCCTCCAGTATTGTTACTCTCTTCAGCACTTCCGCATTGCAATAAATTCTTTGTGTTATTACTCTAACATCATTGTTATAAATCAAATGTAAAATAGACTGAATATTGTTGATGTCACAACTATTCCACTGACACATGATTGTTCTACAACAATAAACAGCTGTTACTAAGAAATATATTTAGTTTTTTAACTTTCGGTACGGTTCTGCTTGTGACGAAACATCCTGAATTGTCAGGAGAGTTCTTTCCCTGCTCTCTGATGATTTATCCTAAGGACAGATCACCATGAGAGACCAGGTATTCCGCTGACAATTCAAGATGTATCCTATATGCTCCTAAAGAGGGTTCGGACGCGAGGGATACCGACATTGAAACGAGAGTCGGTATCGTCTTTGACATTTAAAACTTCTACTTTTAACTAGGTCTATGACATTGCATCTAGGGCAACGGCGGGAAGAGAGTCATCGCCTTTGGAATAAAACATGCCGGAAGAAATCTCAAAGGAATTAGATTTCTTATCCCGATGTAATGAGACCTTAGGCGATGAGGGCCTATTGTACATCAATACACTACGGTCCATTCTAGAAAAGATTGAAATTGTCTCTTTCGTGATACTATATTGAATGGACTGTGGTGCAAAGCATCTTACTTGGCCCGGCAAAACTCTAGTAAGATGAATCTGAAATTAAGAATTGCAGAAGTGTCAGTCCCCTTAGCAAGCAAATTTCTTGGATCGTATTTCATGCGTAACGAAACAGTGATTTATCAATTAAAAACTAGAAGCATATTCCATAACTCAAATCCAGGAGGAAATCCATTTCCTATTACGTAGGTTGACTAACTATATTATATCCCATGGTAAGTACAAAATCAGCGATTATTTGAATTATCACCAAGCTCCGAATTTTTGTAGGTTCCAAAAAACTCAAATTAGGTTTTATTTCTTGTTCTAGGATTTCAATCAAAGTCATATTTTAGGTTTTTTTTAAAGGTTTTTAGCGTATTACAGGGTAGTATTTTGTTTAAAGTTCCGTAGTAGTTAATTCGATATCATTGTGTATCGAGATACGAAAATACAATCCGCAGGCGTCGAGTGATGCTTTAGACAAATAAAAAAATCACTTTAAAGTTTCTACACAGTAGCGTAAATGCTTTCTTGGAGTGTTCGAATAAACCATCGAGGCACATTCGAACATATTTGAGGCAAAACAGTGTGTGAATTACACTTTTTAGCCAGGGAGGGGGGAGAATAAAACATAACGCACGGATTTCAAAAAGGTAATATATATATATATTCAATCCACTATTGGATGAGGCCTCTCTCGAAGGAACGAATTGGTCTATTGCTCGCACGCTGACCAGAAATGTTGGGAGAGGAGAACCGAAGCTCTCAACTGGGATCGCCACTGTCTTTTATTCACAGCAGTTCCGCAATTACATCACCATGCTGGGTGGACAGTAAGCACCGTTCTAGACCCTCTCACTCTGGAAAAAATCTTTGGCAGAGCCGGGAATCGAACTCGGAACCACACGATCAGCAGTCAGCGACGGTAACCACTAGACCCCGCGGAAAGAGAGTCCCATTTTCCAATAGAAGGTTACCAAATCAAATCAGTCATACTAAATCTTTCACATTAAGCTATTTCATAAACATCACAAAAGAAATGACTTCCAAACAGGCTTCTTAACTGCCAGTAAAAGTTCATATACCTTGTATTAAAATAGTTTCAACTTCTGCCAAATAAAAATGTTCCGATTTTCTATTTAATCTTGATCGAAACATCTTCTAGGGGGAATAAATTTATCCCTGGCAGGGACGAAAAATAAATTTGTCAGGGAGGGAAACTTATTTGCCAGCGGGGGGGGGGGAATTCAGGGCATCCCTTCCCCCGTTAATTCACACACTGCTCTGTGTAAGATTTTAGGAGTACCTTATACTTCCGGAAAGGGGCATTTTATCTCAGGTTCATCCGTAGTTATCCGTAAAACCAACAAAGCACTGAACAATGTCTGATTAGAACAATCGCTAGTCACAGTGAATTTTTTAAATATTAGCTCACATTAATAAAAGGAACAATGAGTGAGCTGATGTCACTAAATCAATATAACTAATATTTCCAGGCTCTTATCTTTGCTACTTCGTATTTAAGGCTATCATTGTTAACGTATGGATAATAGTCCTACTGTAGTATTAAAGAAACGTACTCACATTTACCATATTACCAAAGATTTGGCAAAAAAGTTTGATTTATGCCGCGGAATTGAAAG
>JAGDQP010005296.1:0-42236 GCA_022664845.1 Lepisma saccharinum
GGCGAAACAGCCTAAATCTCGTCTCGTTGGCATCACTACTTAATAGGTTTTAAGACACGCAAGCATATTTTTCAAGCATTTTTTTCCTAAAATATGTTGGCAACAGTGATAAGTGCAGTGCTTAGGTTCGAGAAAATCCACAGTACTTCTGTCGAATAATGTTTATGCCAAGTTGGGCGCAGCTAGGTGTAGCTGAATGGAAGAAATTTGAATAATATATAGTTTTTAATGCGCTGGCAACACTGAACTACTAGATTAATCACGAATCTTTGCACTAAGACCTTTGGAACGTCACCTGAATTTTCGTAAGACATATTTTGACATGTGCTGGCAACACTTATAACGGAGTTTCTGGGGAACCTTAAGAGTTAATTATTATATTTCGCTTCTCTCCTTATAGAAGCGCTTATATTTAACTGTTAGGGAAATTTCATGTAAGTAGTCCGACGGCAATCGCCCTGGCCTCGCACCTTAAGAAAGATTCCTCTGCTTGTATACACCATATTGTTTGCTAATATATTTTGTCCTTTCTCACAGAAAATCGCTTAATTTAAACTATTATTGAATTTAGAAGTAAGTATAGTCGGGGCTAACGCCCGCTCCCTGCTACTTAGAAAGCTTTCCTGTGCAAACACACAATTGTTCCCTATATATTTCGTCTTTCTCGTAGAGAAATGCTTATCATCAACTATTAGCAAATTTTCATATAAGTATAAGGGAAAAGCCTCCTTGCCCCCCCCCCGACAACCTTCTTTTGTTCCTGCAATCAAGGACGCCGATCCCGGAAGGGCTTTGGGGGCCTTGCTCCCTAAGGTTGAAGTAGGCTCCCCTAATGGAAGGGGGGCAAATGATAAGGTCAAGTCGGTTCTCCTGTTTCTTCAGTACATGCCATTCGTTTTACCCTTCTACTAAGCTCATCTCCCTTTGGCAAATCTATTTCATTGATAAATTCCTCCCTGAAACTCATGTGCTACAGTACTTATATAAATTACATCACCTATAATACCTCTTCCCTGGCTAAAGGAGTTAATTCCTGCATTGCTTTTGTTGCTTCTGGAGTTTCATGCATAAAATAAAGATTATTTAGTAAAATAAAAAGAAAAGAAAGAATAAAAGAAAAAAATGGAAACGTCATTTTCTGTCGTTTAAAGATCATTGATCGTGATTTTATCATATAAAAGCATAATTTAAGAAAAAGTAAAATATACAAGAAAAATAAGCGACATGAAGAACTCACAGAAAAGTAGTACACTTGTGCTAGGAAATATATCCTTGAAACTGCTGTTTGATGCAATTATTACTCGTATTTACCATTAATACCGTGTTTTTTAGTTTCTATTACAACCTATAGATAGGAAAAAGATATACAGCGGGTAACAATGTATTTGGACAAGTTCAACAAAGAGACTGTATCACAAGTAAGACAAGGACCATTTCCAAATCTCTTGCACTTTTATGAAAATTTGAATGCCTTTGATAGAATACTGTAGAACTAACTACCACTCAATACACCTGTAAAGTAACAGGCAATGAAAGAGTGACGACTACGTGCATTCATCGTAAAAAAAAAAAAAAGTTTCTCGACTACCTCAGACTACTCTCGAAAGAAATGTTCTAGGTATCCTTTTGTGTACAAGAGCAGTCTACGTATTGCATTCAAGCAATCCACACCGCGTCAGGCACGCTTTACCGTTGGATACATCATAAGGAAACATAAAACAGAACAATTATTGCGGAATCTAATTCGTTCTATCCAACCAAGAAAACTAACTGCCCGGAATGAAAACTACGTTCTTCATTCTGTTAACAAAACTCAAAGAATTAGTGCTAAAGGTTTGACTACTTAATTCGTCTAGGATATGTAAGTTAAAGTTACACCACAAACAATCCAAAATTCACTGAAAAAATTGGGATTTAGATGTGTATCCAGGGTATGAATACTGGTCACTCCAATAGTAATTACACATCCTCAAATCGTAACAGACCCTCCAACATTTTTACCAGTTGAAGCAATGTTCTGCTTTCTGAAAGCTACATTCTTCTTTCGCCACACATCCTGATATCCATCACTACAATACAAGTTTATTTTCGTCTCATAAAAAAAAAATAAAAAAAATAAAATAAACACAACTTCTTCCAAAATTCCAATCACTCATATTGATATTTGTTGGAAAATTAGAACTTCTTTCTACTTTCTTCCGATATGTATGTTTTGTTTCTGGCTACACTTCGTCTGAATCCCATTTGTTTTGTTCACATCGATACATCTGTAACATTAACTTGCATAACCTAGGCAAGTGAAGTAGCCAGATCTTTAGTACTAATTCTTTCAGTTTCGTTCACAGAATGAAGAATGTAGCTTTCATTCCGGGCAGTTAGTTTCCTTAGTTGACCAGAAGGAACCCAATTGTTCTGTTTTATGTTTCTTTATGATGAATCCAATGGTAGAGCATGGCTTTCCAACAAGCTTTGCCATGTTTCAGTACCTTTTACCTTCCGCACGTAATTTGAAAGTAAAGTGAGTAGTTCCAATGTTATTCAACTCAATTTGTTTCCTAAGCTGCTTCCTTGTGCCTAACACGGTGTGAATTGCTTCAATACACCACACAGCTTGGTGGTGTACACAAAAGGATACCTAAAATATTTCTGTCGAGAGTAGTATGGTCCAAATACGTCCAAACACGAGAGTCCAAATACATTTTTTCTTACGATGAATGTACGTAGTTGTCAATTTTTCCTTACCTGTTACCTTACAAGTATATCGAGTTGTAGTTATTATTTCTATAGCATTCTATTTAAGGTATCCAAATTATCACAAAAGGGCAAGAGATTTCGAAATGGGCCATGTTTTGCGGGTGATACAGTCTTTTTTTCCTCATTGCTGAAACTGTCTAAATATTTTTTTCTCACTGTAGGTATAGAAGCTTCTTGAACCATGCCTGTCGAGATCGAGAACCAAGACGTAAAAGAATAAAAAAATATTTATTCAATAAATCAGTAGCGCGGCGGAAGGGTGAGCCGGACAGAAAGAGAATAACATTTGGAAAACCTTAGTAACTCCTCTGCATAGACTAACATTATTTTCTGTTATTTCCTAAGTTTATTTTCTAGTAACAGAAGAAACTTTGTTCTAATTAGTTAGAACACAATATGCTTTAGTGAATTTTTTTAACGTTGTACAAACATAGTTAAATTCTGTAATAGCTGAACCTGTGGAAGCCTTCATAATGACTATATGTGTACAAAGTTAATGCAAATACAATATTTGGTAAAATCTTAATTTAGACAAATTGACCCTGGGCAAATTTACCGCGGACAAACTCCTCTTTGATACTGCATTCATATGACAGCATGATCTATATCCCCCTTAAAAGAATATACTTTCAAAATGATTAAAACCCTGGAAAATGCTGTTTCAGTGAATGATCTTTTCTTTCGTATTGAAGTTGAACTCTTTGTTATAAGATTTTCGAATTTTCATTTTAATTCAGATAGTAAAGAGCTTTATTAGATATAACGAACCGGGTATATGGGAACTGATTTTTGTTTTTTCGTATGACGCTTCAGCCAGACCACTCCTGTAGGTGGTGTCATCTCCAAATCCTCGAGAACACTCAAACCTGAAAATTTTACGGTCAAAAATCTATAGAATCCCTTCTAAACTCCACTTACACCATCCCAATTATGGTTTTACACCCCCTAAACTGAAAACCCTGGCGCAATCCCTGCTACAGAAGCATTGGTTGATTACTCTCAGTATAACTTCAGAAAATATGCTATTTCAACACTGCAAAATTTTCGGAAACATTCGTGGAAAAAGCTAGATATCTTATCTGCCTGGAAATTCCCAGTAACTTGAATAATAAAAACCAAACATCATTAATTATTTTAGGATACCGGAATATGAAAGAAAATAGAAAAAAAGATTTGAATAAAGGTTAGCTATTTCGTTGGGGATACCATTTGTCTTTGCAGACTTCAAAGTGCGATAATTAACCTGTAATTGTAAGTCAAGGATAAGCTATATTCATAGCGTGTCCCAAGGAATGGTGTTTGACTCTGAACATCGTGCAACAAACAAGCCACAGTTGAAGAAAATAAGTTCATATAATGTAGAAAGTTGCAAAAAATGGCAACGGCGCCAGACGTCAAAATGAAGTAAAAATGAACAGAAATATACGCGTGTGACGCCAAATGGATGGTAGTATTGAACGTATATTCATGTGCACCAAAAAGATAGTAATTGGAACGGAAGTCAAATTGATAGGAAACTAAACAAAAAAATATTATGCATTTAATTGGAGTATATTCGTTGATTTCGTAAAGTACAGCACCGATAACCATTATATACTCTTAGCAGAATGCAGCTAAGTCTCGTTGCTGTGGAGAAAAATCAACTTCAAAACGAATGCCAAATGTTCGTGTTTTGAAAGGACGCCAAATTGATAGAAATATATATATATATATATATATATATATATATATATACAAAGTCTTATAAAAATCCTCTTCGAGCCGAAATACATCCCTTGTGACTCGCGACTTAGTTCGGACTTCGGTATGAGCAGCAGCTCGTTTCGGTTTGAGTCATGGCTCCGTTCGTCTCGGCTCGGTTCGAACCGCGGTTCATATCGGCTCGGCTCGTTTCGGTTCAGCTCGTTTCGGTTCAGCTAGGTGTGGGCCAGGGCTTGGCTCATTGTGAGCCGCGGCTCGGTTCGGCTCACGGTGAGCCGACGCTCGGTTCGGCTCGGCTCGCTGTGAGCCGCTACTCGGCTCGGCTCGGCTCGGCTCACGGTGAGCCGACGCTCGGTTCGGCTCGGCTCGCTGTGAGCCGTTACTCGGCTCGGCTCGGCTCGACTCGCTGTGAGCCGCGACTCGGTTCGGCTCGGCTCGCTGCGAGCCGCGCTGGGTTCGGCTCGGCTCACGGTGAGCCGACGCTCGGTTCGGCTCGGCTCGCTGTGAGCCGCGGCTCGGTTCGGCTCGGCTCCCTGTGAGCCGCGGCTCAGGATGGCTCGAGCCGAGCCGAGCGAGCCGTTGACATCCCTAATTTACACTTGTGATGTTTTAACCAATGTATTATTCAACTGTTCATATAAATTACTATGTTCACCATAAAATTCTACACTTTCATCTCCAACTGATCAGTGAAGTGTTGATCTCCAACTCTTTTCAACAGTTCAACCATTAAAATTAAAAGAAACTTAATTTCAGAACTTGATCTTCCTTCCTCTGTATAGTTTATAACAAACGACTTAGTTTCTCTTTAGTATTTTATAATAGCCTACTATATCCTTGTGAAATGAATTCGCTTTCTGCTTCAATCAAATTGATAATTGTTGCCTGTATTGACATTCCGTTGTTTTTCTTTCATCTTCTGGAGCAGCGAATGAATATCCCTATATTCGTTAGAATATTTTAGACTATAGTGATTAGCAATGTTTACTCGACTAATTAGAGTAATTAACGCTTGTATTTACGGAATATTCTCTGCTACCTGAGTTCCACCATCAACCATACAAACCTGTACTATTACCTCATTATTTTCTGCTTCTACTAATATGTTTAGAGCAACAATTTTTCGTGCATTGTGTTGTCTTGTTCAATCATTGTAATTATCAAAAAGACTAATGAATTCCCTGAAAACACATTTTTATTAAATTTTTATCACGTATTTTGTTATATGATTTTGTAAGGGCGTAACTTTTACCTTCTTATATTAGTAATCCATAGTAGAATAAATTGCTCACACTGGAATTTGAAAACTTTTAATGCGCAACAAACTCTTTACGTACACATTATAAATTTACACATAAAAAATAACAGTGTTTGTAACGAGACATATGGAGTGGTCTTAATTCGGGAATATGATTTCGGGGATTTACTGGCTGATCTTTTTTAAAAAATAAGGCTACCTGAAACTTTCTGAACTGCTGTAATTTCAAGTGTTATAGCACTGGGCAATGCAATAGATGAAGCACTGACTTTCTAGTTATAGTTAATCTTCAGTCTTGAATTACTTCTTTCGTGCATCATTCTTAGGAGGGAAGCGTCCCATCAGCATATCAAGATGAGCCTGTTCTTTACACTCCAGTAGTTATCATACTAAAACTAGACAAAAGCTCTTTTAAACGACATTCCACAGAAATTAAATAAGATATATAAATTTGGTTCCAGGGGTACCATTATTGTGTTAGCAAATTATTTGCTTTTAATGCAGTGGCTCTTAATTTCTTCACGTTCTTTCATATTTAAGAGTTAGCCACAGGTGTATTTTATTGATGTTCTTGTACTTGTTTTTGGCGATTTAAATTAACATTCAAGTAATTGCTGCACCGTTTGCCTCCATTAAACTTTCGTTAAGTGTTTAATAATTCTGCTTTATTTGTTTCAACAATGGTCACTTCTTCGCAACTGAAGTAGTGAATCGCTTGTCGGAAGTACAAGGAGTCACCATTTCGTTCTGTTCACTTCACAGCGTACAAATATAGTACACTTTTCTTTAACTCACTAGTTCTCAACAGATGTACCGCGAAACTTCCGAAATTTTGTGATTTCGCTGGTAAAAGTTATTCAAATAATTTCACTTAATATTTATTTTAAAAAGGGAACAAAAAAAAAAAACATTCATGTGCTTAAATAGACCTATTTTACAGGAAAATAATTGGTTTGTTTACGCGTTACACTAAAAGATGTGAATTATTAATGAGAAGTTTGAGCCTGCTTTTCTTATACAAAACTTCAATTCGTGGTGATTTTGAAGACAGACATACGTATTTTTTGTTCAACTGACAGAAGTCTCTCCTGCTTCTTGCTTTTTATGGTTAGGAATGCTGAACCCCTAGTTCGCACTTTAGTTTGATATGGGAACGCGCTACTGACGAAAGCGTGCTGCGGTTGAGAGCCACTGCATTAGAAGCAAATAATTTGCTAACACAATAATGGTACCTGGAACCAAATTTATATATCTTATTTAATTTCTGCGGAATTTCGTTTAAAAGAGCTTTTGTCTAGTTTTAGCATGATAACTACTGGAGTGTAAAGAACAGGCTCATCTTGATATGCTGATGGGACGCTTCCCTCCTAAGAATGATGCACGAAAGAAGTAATTCAAGACTGAAGATTAACTATAACTAGGAAGTCAGTGTTTCATCTATTCCATTGCATCCGTGTGAACATCAGCAGGCATTATATATTTGAGTTTCTCTTGCGTTGCGACAAACTTGATTACACCATTAGTAGGATGTCTTGTAAAATGGTTTTGAAATAGGTTGAAGAATTATAACGGTCTTGATGTTGCTGTATTGTAGTTTGTCGTTCTCCGCAAGGATCAGGGATGGCATGTGACATGGCAGACGTCAGTTATGATAATTATATTATTCTTACATATAATAATTAACTTTACTTAGAAATATTAATGACATAAAGAACAAAAGGGACTGAATACATTTAAACAGTAAAAGTTCTTTAGTAAAACTGTTATTTAGTGTTGTATGTCAATGTACGCAAATGTTTGATGTATGCAACAGAGTAACCAGGTGAAGCAGGTCACAAGGAAATTGTACCGTTAACAAAGCACGAAGAAACAGTGCAAAAGCTATTTGACTGTCGTAAGTTTTAATCTATGACTCTTCCCTTTCAGGTCAGAGGTTTCTATTTAGCTTAGTCTCTCTTGGCAGAGACGAGTTACCAGGTGCGGCAGCCTCTTCTTGTGGCCGCGATAGAGATTCGCTAGCGGGGTTGTTCTCTTTCGTTGGAGGCTTCGCCGTTGGAGTAGAAATCGCGCCCGCAGAGAGGTCACCGCGTGGGGTAGTTTCTCTTTCGTAAGATATTCCTCTGTGGGGGTATCGACCTCTCCCGAGACGTTGTCGAGGAGTCCGTTCTCCTATTGTGGAGAGTGATTTCTCGACCAGATAGTCTCTACACCATTCCAGGTGGTTGTTGTTGGTCCACATAATTGGAGTTTCGAGGATAACATCACCCACGTTGCTACGAGAGCTGCTCCCCTCTCCTATTCTTCCGCTCTACCTGTAGTCTGTTGATCCCGTTATACGTCGCCTCTCACAACACTTATAGCGATTAGTGGCTGTGTCTTGTAGGAAACAATCGAATCATCACTACTGGCGCTTAAACAGGGGCACGTGGCTGTCATAAGAGGGAAAATTGTTTTAACACATGATCGCAACAAGATTTCTTGCAGAAAACATTAGTAGTTGTGAAAATGTGAATACTTAAACACACTACTCTGTATATTAGGAGAAAATATAATTAAAATAAGGCAACTGAATATAATAATCAATAAATTTCCATAATAAATCTCTTAACACCCTGTAGAATGCCTATCATATCGAGGACAACATTTCTTGTAGAAGCTTTCAGCACAGAATAAAGGTTTGATAATCGAAGCGGACGGCTGATTTATTTAATCATACAGGTGGAGCAAAACCGTAGTTGAAAATAATCAGTCCATATTAACAGTTCATTCAGTAAGAGTTTAGAAAACCTAAGGAGCACAGAAATTATTCAAACACACATATGCTTACGTAACACGCGTTGAGTAAGTATCTAAAAAACAGTTGCAAGCATAGACACTCGCATTTCAAAACACACCTGTCTTTTCAAAATCTGCATAAAATTTATTTTGCAAGTGGCCGTGCGGTTTTTGTCTTAGAGCAAAACGTTTATTTTACTTTTTTCCTGAAGAATTTATCACTCCACTTCTTATTCTACTACATCACACATACTGCAGCAATAATAGTAATAAACAAAACCACAATTTAAATAGATATTTTATACCTTAACGTTTAAATAATCAGAGATATATCTTGTCGAGAAGTGACATACTCCGATATTCATATGTAGAAGGATACGCTATTCACAAAACTTGTTTCAACTAACAACTTATCTTAGACATATTGAATTATAATGATGTATTTCTCTTTCCAATTTCATTCGCTGTATTATTCTTTTGAGATATATAATCGTAGTATGGCTAAAGATGGGTAAACCACATTTATGGGGGGGAAATAAAGGGTTAAAACCCGCGGAAAACCCCTAGACGTGGGCTTGTATTTTTAAAAGACGTTCCAAATCAAAATTTTAAAGCTTTTTGATTTTATTTAAAAAGTTATTTGTTTCGTTACAATTACAAATAACCTGCAGTTATAAACTATATAAATATTAAAACTGTATGTGAACAATTATTGCAACAGCATTTTTGCTTCCTGCAAATGTTTTAGGGAAAATTGGAGTTGCAATGTTCAAGGTTAATAGCTTCTTGCAAATACAGTTGAGATACGTTTTGTTGCAACGTTTAATTACTTTCAGAAAAATGGCGTAAATGGCATAAATAAGAGTTTTGTTTAACAAAAATGTTTCACCATTGTTCATGGTTCTCATGTAAAATACCACAGTTGTACATGATTCACATAAGGGAGGAGGTGCGAATATGGCCCACTCTAACTTTGTTGATTTTTCACTAAATAACTATTTATTCGTGCGAATCAACTGAACCATCAAGTTGGGAGACTATTTGAAGAAATGAAAAAAATCTGCTTCCTACAAATGATGTATAAAAATGTAATAGATCGAAAACTAAAATGTTGCCGCTACAGAAAACACGAAAATGTGGCAAAAGTAATGTGTAATGTTTCGGTATTAGTCATGTGTTGCATACAGAGAGAGATACATTACAAGCATACATAATTTATATGACATTCCAAAACCAAGACTATTAATACAAAACCATATTACAACCATATTAATATAAAATGCCAAAATTTGTAAAAAAAAAGAAGCGATTATAAAAGAAGAAAAAAAATAAATAAATAAGAAGCGTAACACAAACGAAGGAGTTTAGAACGTCATGTCTCGCATAAAGGACAAAGAAATGGTCCGTGATCTTTAGCGGTGATTTGAACACACTCTTCATCAACGTATTTGTGCTACGACACGTACAAATGCATGTCCGTAACCCTGTCTGCCTGACATAGGTAACAAAACCAAGATTCACAACACCTGGAGCAACTCAGGGTCGGTTTTTCAGGACTATCAGAAGTAGTTGCTGAAATTCTGACCGTTTTAAACGTGAAGACACTTGCTATGTTTCGGTTTTAATCTTATTTTTATTTTGAAATTAATAGCTTCCTTATTACGTGGCATTCCGATGATGAGTGTTCAGTATAAACATTTCAAATACCCAATTCTTTAATTTGAAACAGTTATGACTGGATTTTGTCAAATATGGCGCATTATTGACCTCTTTACTTTTTCAGCCGCCTGCTAGTTACACAATACAATACATTGCGCCATACACATTTCATGTTCACGTATGCTCACATAGCTACATTATCCATGTATTATACAGATTAGGCTCTCAACAATAGATACTGAAACGAAACATTCATGCTTTCTCTTGTCATGAGTATATATTTTACGGTGACATCTAGTAGCACCAACAGAAAGCTGCAGAGATCTGGGGGGTGGGCCATATTGTGGACCAGGGCCATAATGGGTACACTTAGCTTAGATAAATTAGCTTCCAGAACCATAACGAAGGAAACGGCATGTAAAAGGCACTATTAGTAAATAACCTGTGAGTACAACAAATCAAAGAAGTGATACGTTTATCTCTGAGATATTATAATGTCTATCCAGAATACATAACACACGCACACGATAAAATAATTTCTCTCGTTAAAGTACATAGTTATTACTATATAACATTTGTTTATATGGATGAAGCATTATTCGCAGTATGAATAGAAAGTAATGGCAATCTTTTAATTATTATTTAAATAGTAATACATTTCTTAAAGAAAGCTGAAATATAAGTACACAGGCCAGCGAAGAACCAGTAAAAATCTTTTTTATTTCCCCTCCCATCGGGCTTTCTCAAGTCCATTACTAAGTATGGTGTGTTTACACCTTTGCTAGCTGTCACGCGCACTGCAAAGAGATAAACTAATAAAAAGTTAGTAAATTTGAAAGCATTTTACTAGAAATAATGGTTTAGTGCATACGTTCATTTAATTCGAAAGTCTAATTATATAGATTTTATTTTTATAAAATGTATATATCCTGTTAGAAAATTTGCAGAAAATACGTCATGCAAGTTGTGTTCTACAGAAAAAGAAAGTTAAGTGATAAGTTTATTAATTTTGACTACTTAAGCACTAACCTGACTATAAGCCTCCAAATCTTCAGCATTTTCCTCCTTTACAGCTACGAAATGTATGTTGGGAAATGGGATGTCTAAGGATCCACTATCATCAGAAGCCATAACTTCAATTGATATCATTATTTTCACACGAAGTAACACAAACGTCTCCGTTTAAGATATCTGTGAAGATATTCAAAACATATTTCAATAATTCGTAATTGTAGACGGAACAGCAAACGTTTATTTTCGCGATATTACTGAAACAAACTTCATTTGCTAAAATACATTGAAACAAATTGATATTTTTCTAATAGATACTCACTTACAAAATATATTGTTTTCAATTAGAAAGATAAGGAACTGGAATCATTCTGTAAAATGTCCAATCTCAACAGGTATTATTATTCACTTACTAGGTTTTTAAAACAATTAAATTAAGACTACAACATTAAAAAAAATACAAAATATTCAAACACATTTCAACATCATTTAACAATTACTAATTTGTTGCAACAAACAAGGTACAGGCATACAATGTTTAATTAAAACAACCTTAGTTAATAGATCTATATAAAAACTGAACAAGTGAATTAGTCCTCGACTGAAAATGAATGAATGGGAAATATTAGTGCTATAACTAGAAATGTTTCCGGATGGCCATTTTGAATTCAGGATGGCGACTTTTTCAAAATATAGGTTTCTAAACTACTGTTCATAGTACACTTTTATGCCAAATTTCTTATCTCTTGCTGAAACGATGTTGAACGTGTTTTGGTGGCAATTTTGAATCCAATATGGCGATTTGTTCAAAACGTTATTATTTTTTCTAAACTACTACTGATAGTTGATCTTTATACCAAATTTCGTATCTCTAACTCAAAAGGCGTTGAAAATGAATTTTTGGTTGGTCTGCCATTTTAGATCGTAGATGGCGTCTTTGCACACATTGTGTAATATTTTCGTAACCTACTGGTGATGTAACGTGACACCAAATTTCGTTTCACTTTCTATAGCTGTCTAGCCTGTTTATTCAATAAAATATTTTGGCGGCCATTTTGGATGGCAATTTTCAACGTTTTATATTTTGTTAATCTACTAGTAGTAGTGTACCTTCATATCAAATTTCATTTTTCTGTCTCCAGCCGTTTAGGCTGCCTATGCTATACAACAATGGGTTTGGCGTCCGTTTTTGATCCATGATTTCAATTTTTAAATTTTTTTGTAATATTTGTTTAATATACTAGTGTGTGATTTACGTTCGTATCAATTTTTTTTTCTAGCTCAAACAATGTAGAAATAAATTTTTGGGGTTCACCATTTTGGAAACATTTTCTAATATTTTCGTAATCTACTAGTGGTGATACCTTCATACCTTACTTCGTTTTTCTATCTCTAGTCGTCTAGGCTGTCTATTCTATAAAGCAATGGGTTTGGCGGCGGTTTTGAATGCAACATGGCGATTTTTTTAAAAAAATCTATATTTTCTTAATCTACTAGTGATGAAAATAGTAGTGGTACCATCATACCAAATTACGTTCTTCTAGTTCAAGCCGTTTAGTCTGAGTATTGGCTACTAAGGCCTTCCGTTTTTAGGTGAGACATACTAGTTGTGTAAATTAAATGTTTTTCAATCTCAAGAACGAAAAAATATTACGAAATTCTTCAGTGCTGACGGAAAGTGAAAAATTTGGCGCCAAAATTACAAATAACAAGTAAATATAGAATAAGAAAAATAAAAAGTTTTAAGAAGTTCTTCCAATTACGTATTATATTTACTTAATGAAGGTTTGCGATTATTCCAAATGATTTTTCGAGATTTGTACGCACAGGGTGTTTGAAAGCTTTTGTCCACAAATGAAATGGTTTATTCTAGACCTCAAACATGATCACAGTCTTAGTAAACACAGTCCAAACGGGATAAATAGTTTTCAAAATATAAATTTTCAAACTTAGAGCATGGAAAGTAGATATGATGAAATAATATTCATAAAACAGAAAACATAATGCAAAAAAGCAAAAATCTTTTGTAAAATGTTATCAACATGAGTCAATATAGACTTAATACGCTACAACGTGAACTATCTAAAAGTGAAACTGTTGTCAATATCTTATAAAGTTACATATTTTGAAATTGCATCACAACAAAACTTTGAAATATTTAGAATCTAATGATGATGGTCAACAAAATTGTGAAGGGAAGAAAGTGTTGCCAACTGTAAAATACACGCTGTGAAAGATTGACTAGGCAACTTTGCCTCTGGCTGGATCGATGATGATGGTATGACTGGTGGAATGAAGAAACTGGGTGGAAACAGGAAATAGCCGAGAAAATGTACGCACATGATGTTTGCACACCACAAAAACCCACATGACACGAGCAGGAATTGCACGCTGCTAAATTACCTGTTCATGTTACGTAATTAAGTTTAATTAATAATGGTACAAAATGTCTATAAAGTGAAGGCACACTATATAAAAAAAAATTAGGGTAACCTTTAGTCAATACTTTAATACTAATGTAAAATCACATCAGAGAGTGATAAGTTTTCGGCAACAATGACGGTAAAAAGTAAAGATTTTGTATTTTTTGTGCTACTTTAAAAAACTGTTATCATGCTATTTCGGAGGCCTGGTGTTATTTGATGAGTGATCAAATAGTTAACATATTTGCTTCTTGAAAATATACATATAGAATACTAACTTTATTGCAACCCCCTCTGACAACACACTATATTAAGTTGGATAAAATTCATTTTTTTTCGAAATCGGCACACTAGTAGTCATCAAAATTTGCACAAGGTGTTCCGAAAGAAACAAAAAAGGTTATTTTCCTACGACTTTCTATTCTGTTTGCGCATTTTGCTTTTCGACAAAATTTGACAATTTTCATCAAATGCAATAATTGTCATCCAAGGCTTATTTATAGTTTTACTCAATCATTTCTAGCACTATTGTAATGTTAGAGCACGCCCAACTAGGAAATCCGGGTGCAAAAAAGCACTTTAAAAATCTACCAACGATGGCAAAATGTGGTGGCAATCACTCAAAATTGATTGTTTCCTGGGAAAATTGTTTGCCTACCGGCCCAAGTTGCAGTCGCGAATTCTTCCAAGTATATTCTGGGAATGTTTGCATCTCTTAGCTAGTTCACTTCTGAACTACCGAGGACTCAGTATGTGACTTCCATTCGAGTCCCAACCGTATTCACCCAAACCATCGAACCAATGTTGGCAAAGTGTACATGTACAGATGGTCAGTTACGTAAATTTAATAATAATACATAAGATTATCTAGACCGCAAAAAATTGAAACAAGGCAACGCCTTGTTACCACTGGTCTCACTTTGGATTACAATATCATTGGCGTAACATTCGGGAGATTGTAGGTTCGATCTCAGCGGTCAGCCATTCTGACCAAGGTTTCCCAGGGTATTTCCTCAGTCTCACCAGGCAAATGCCGGGATGGCACATTCAACGTAGACCCTGGTCGACACCTTTTTCTTCCCGTATCCCGACGCAAGGTATAGATGACTAAAGGACATATATAAAATTGAAATTCGAATTTGAGTTACAATATGTGATTTTAAAAATAAAAGGGAGACAAAGAGGAGCTAGCATTGGATGGTTTAAAGCAACTGTTCATATACGCGAATCATGTTGATTTATAGGGGACGATATACGTGCACTGCAAAATAAGACTGATGTTCTAGTAGAAGGTTATGATGAGATAGGTCTAAAGTTGAAAGCAAACAAAATGCATGATAACAAACCGAAACACACAGGATAAAGGGAATAGATACATAACAATTAAGAATTAAATCATAAAATAAACAAATTTAAATACTTAGGAGCATGTACATAAGCAAGAACGAGGTTACGGAAGAAATAAAATGTCAGCTTCTGGCAACTCATGTTTCTATTCAGTCCAGAAACTCCTAAGCTCGTGATTAATATTAACAAAGCTGAAATACATAATACACAGAAAGGTTATTCTACAGGTAATACTTTACGGTTTCGAAATTTGGATGACGACCTTGGCAGGTGGACATAAATTGCATGTGCGTGAAAATAAGATTATGAGAAAGATACTGGGGCCGAAACGGGACGAAACAATCTGAGAACGGAGGAAACCACATACTAAAAAACTTCTCAGATTGTCTGATTCACCCGATTTTGTAAGAATAATGAAATTAGTGCGGTTAAGTTGAACATGATATATAGTTTGGATGGAAGGGGGAACGGAGAACTATATTCCATCGGAGTTTGTCAGCCGAAGGGAAACAGGACTTTAGGAAGGCTGAGACGTCGTTAGGATAACAATTTAAGAAGGGGCCTATCCAAAATAGATATTCATGATAAAGATTGACGACGTTGGATAGGAAAATGTCCAAATGCCGAATGATTATTACTGCGGAAATGAATCAGCGAGTTCTGAAAGTCATAGAGCTAGTGTTAGAAGTGGTCTTCGTGCAGATAATAATCAAGATAAGAGTTCAACGCCGTAAGAAATTAGTGCAAACTAAATAAACAAAAATGCAAATGCCAACCGAGAAATAGGAAGAACTCAATTTCCAGAGTATACGTAATGCCCTATATACGTATATAAACGGAAAAACCACACAACGTTTCACTAAAATCTTATTGGGAATCTATTTAAAATGTAAAGCCTTTAAGCAACTTTGGCTCACACTGGATGGATGATGATGGGATGATTGGTGGAATGATGAAAGTGGGGGAAACGGGAGGACCCCGAGTAAACCTTATACGCATTGTTTTCTCACTACAAAGCACAAATGACACGGGCAGGGGTTGAACCGACGAAAACAAGCGCAGAGGTGAGCGACCTAACCGTCGAGCCACTGCAACCCATTAGAATCTGAGATTATGGTGAGCTGGTCTGGTACGAAATGATCTGAGCCACTGATTGCTACTCGCAAACAATTATTGAATTGATAAAAAATATGCTAGATTACGGATATATATATACTCGCTGCTTTGATTCGCTAGGAGCGCTGCCCCCTAAACCCCCGTAGTGGGTTCTCCCCCCAACTTCAGTGATTTTGAGAGGATTCGCCTCCTTTATCTTTACCAAAATATCCCTGCAGCACTACACCACCATGGTGTCCATCTGCACCCTCCCACGGGGGCCTGCGACCCCAAAGGGGAGGTTTGCCCCATTTATTGTAACCTACTCTTGGTCATACACCTTCAAAGAAAATTTCATTTCTCTTCCTTCAATGATTTGGAAATCGGGTTTTTGGGTGGCCATTTTAGATGTTGGCGACTTTTGGAAATTTTTCTTATATTGTCGTAACCTACTTGTGATGGTACATATTCAAGAAAAATTTCATTTATCCAAATCAAACGGTGTGCAAAATGGGATTTTGGGCCGTCATTTTGGATCGAAGATGGCGACTTTTCCCAAATGTTGTAATATTTCCCTAAACTACACGTCATAATGCACCTTTATGCCAAATTTCGTATCTCTAGCTTAAAACGGGTGGAAAATGGATTTTAGGTCCCCATTTTGGATCCAAGATGGCGTCTTTGGATACATCATGCAATATTTTAGTAACATAAAAGTGATAATGTACCGTGTTACCAAATTTGATATTTCTTGCTGCAACTGTTTAGGTTCTGTATTCAATACAACAATGGGTTCGGCGGCCATTTTGGATCCAAGATGGCTACATTTTCAACATTTCGTAATATTTTCTTGAACTACTAGTGCCTTTATGCCGAATTTCGTATCTCTAGCTCAAATGGTATGGAAAATATTTCTTGCTCCGCCATTTTGGATCCAAGATGGTGTCTTTGAACTTATTAGGTAACATTTTCGTAATCAAACAGTGATGATGTAACTTTATGTCAAATTTGATTTCAATAGCCCCAGCGGTTTAGGTTGTGTATTCTATACAACAATGGGTTCGGCGGCCAGTTTGGATCCAAGATGGCGACCGATTTTGCTCATTAACGAACTTAACCGAGCTATTAAGCTTAGAAACAACATATAAAAATTTGGTTCAAATATCTTCAAAATTATGGCCGCTTGCGTGTTAATATATATATATATATATATATATATATATATATATATATATATATATATATATAAATATATACTTTGATTTCGTACCGATCTCAATAGGTAATTTTTCTTCGAAATCTACCTAAAAATGCATTTCAAATATATTTCGCAAGAAAACATAAGAAGTTAAACTTTATTTATATGATAAAGTGATATATACACATAAACATAAATGTGATATAAACATTTAAATGTGAATTTATGTGCATATATATACATTTTCCATAAATGTAACAAACACGTTTGAACTGCAAACAGCTACAGGGTGAATACGAGAACGCAGAGAGCACGAAACGGTGAAATAGGAGCTATGTTTTATGTTAAGTTCTTAGAAGAATGAATACGAAGTAAAACTATTGCCACTGTTTTTACAGTGTTTAAAATAATGTTGGTTGGCTTTTGATAACGCTTCTACCAAAATGTTACGAATACTTAAATGGAGAGATCTTACTTAAATAGGATAAATAATGCCATCCAAGTTTAATATGTGTTGATCTTAAAATTAAATATTATTTTGTTGCTACATGTAGCACGTCACTTCTTGTACGGTAGAATTAAATATGGGTTACAGAATGTCTGCACTTAAATGAACCTACCTTTACGTAAAAGTATATACAATATGTAGCTTGATGGGGCTCGGCTGCATTCTGGGCTTTAGTATAGTTGTCTCCGCTGACTAACATAATACCGTTATTAACATAACCTGACTTATTGATATGAGGTGAGTGAGGTTAGCATTGCGGTCATGTAGACTTGATTAAATTTCATTGCACTTAATTGAGCCAAAGCTACTACAATTTGAGGGAATTTTGTAAAAACAGCCAGTGTTACCCGATACTACAGAAGTATTAAATGATAAGCCCAATTAAAATTTTTTGATCCTTTGTTTTCTGGTATCTGTTATGCGATATGCTTGAGAATAATGAGAAGCCAGACGAAAAGACACATGTATCTTCGATCGTTTTTACATAATTTGTTAATTAAAGTTAGCTTCGATGTAAAGAATGTTTTGATGCGAAAGTTAAATTTGAATAAGACGAGAAAGACACACTTGGTATAAGAAAGACGGCTCCTTTCTGGTGTCGGGAGCTGGAAAGAATGAGGAGAATTGTCAGGGCAAAAAGGAAGAGCTATTAATTGGCACAGGACCCGGAGCTTAGAGATAGAAAACTAGAACAATACAGAATGGTCAAGAACGAGTATAAGGAAAAAATACGTATACGAAAAAAGGGGTCTTGGGATGCATTTGTAGAAGACAACCTAAAAATGGACGCATGGAGCTCGCCATACAAGTTTTGTATGGAGAAGACAACACCCACAACTCTAGCAACATTAAAGAAAACGGATAGAAACTATACCACAACGTGGAAGGAATCAGTAGAACTATTAATGGAAGAACTTATACCATAGGATATGGAAGAAGAAGAAACGGAAGAACAGCAAAGAATGAGAGCGAGAATGAAGGAAATATTAGATCAAATGGTAACAGAAGAAAATGATGAAATGACAGTGAAAAATTTTGAAATTGATCACGCAATTAAATCTCTAAACATAAAAAAGCTCCGGGCCCAGATGGTATTAAATCAGAAATTCTCAAGAAGACTAAGGACTTATGGATCCCGTACCTGGCAAGGCTCCTCACCGAATGCTTGAGGCAGGGAAGATTCCCGGAAAAATGGAAGGAAGCCAACCTAATAATCTTTCTGAAAAGCAGAGAGAAGCCAAGGTCTAGTCCAAGATCCTATAGACCTATCTGCCTTCTGAACGTCATTGGTAAGGTCTTAGAGAAGATAATTGTAAATCGTTTGCAAACAACTAGGAAGGGAATTGAGGAAGATCAGACGCAATTTGGATTTAGGAAAGGAAGGTCAACCGAGGATGCTCTGAATAAGTTCTGCGATGGCGTGAGGGGGGCAGATGGTAAATATGTTTTGGCAATTTTCATTGACATCAGGGGAGCCTTCGACAACCTGTGGTGGCCGGCCCTATTTGTAAACCTTAAGATGAGCGAAATACCAAATTACATAATAAGGATAGTCGGGGACTACTGTACGAACAGAACAGGCAGCCTGCGTGCCCCAGGCGAAAAGATGACCCGGAGACCGAATAAGGGATGTCCGCAGGGATCGATCTGTGGCCCAGTCTTTTGGGACATCTGCATCGATCCCTGCATAAAGAAGATCAACGAAATGAAGGAAGCAATGTCAATTATCGCCTATGCGGACGACATTGCAGTATTGGTTGAGGCAGATACTAGACGCGAAATGGAAATTAAAGCAACGAAAATATTAGCGACAATACATGAATGGTGCGAAACTAACAAACTGACGGTCTCTGCTGAAAGAAACCCTATAATAAAATTTAATAATCAAAACTTAAAAAGAGCTAAATCATTTAAATACGTAGGGATCATCATTGATGAAAAACTAAACTTTATTGAGCATATAGAAGCTACGAAAAATAAAATAATCAAATTTGGCAATAAAATAACTTGAATAGCTACAACAAGATTCGGGCTGCCTATAAAACATATCGAATTATATCATAACCAAATTATTAATTCAATAGGCACGTATGGATCTAGTGTGTGGGCACACAGGCTGACAGAAAATAAGAGTTTAGCAGATAAACTGGATAGCGCGCAAAGATCTGTATTACTAAGAATGTCCGGCGCATATCGAACTACACCTGGGGTGACACTAAACATAATATTAGGAATAGCGCCTCTGCATTTGGAGAACATCAAGTCTGCTGCTTTGTATTGGATGAAGAAAAATAATATAATAAGAGCTACGGAAATCTTAGGAACCTTGCCAAACAATAAGGAGGAAATAGAAGAAATTGTTATATCTAAATGGAAAGACTTCTGGGAAAGAAGTAGAAAATGTAGAAGATTATATGGAATAATAGAAAATATACACAACCGACTGCAATGGAGAGGATGGAACCCGAGCAGAGGCGCTGTACATTTTTTGAGTACCATGGGCCGTACCGAAGCAAATTATATGAATTCGAACGAGTTGACTCCCCGATGTGCGTGTGTGGCCTTGAGGCGACCCGGAACATGTGGTCCTCGAGTGCCCGGAAAACCAAGTAAATAACGAAGGAACAATTATACAACAAATAGTTGATTTAAGACTGGAATTACAGGACACAACAGTACGAGACATAATGGAAAATGAGGAAACTAGGAACTCTCTGGATCTACTCGCGGCGAGGATTTCGCATATATATAAAATTAGATATATTAATAGGCAATAAAACCGAAACAATAAATAATTCTACGAATTACACTACTGAGCAACAAACTCAAGCAATTGTATATAGACTAGATTCCTTGTGTCCGTGTAACCATGTGTTCGTCCGCTCGATCGTTCGTTCGGTCGGTCGATTGTGTATTCGTTGGTGATGAATCGGGTATTATGTATGCATGGCGAGTGTGAGTGTAAGAGGGATATTTCAGTCTGAAGTAATGGTTGAATGATGTCATGCGAACTTTGTGGATTTTAGATCTTCTCCACGGTCGTGGCAATCGCGTACCCATTTCCTAGAAGACAGAAATACCTAAAACTAATAATAACAGAGCGCTCACGATGCTGTACGTATGATTTGCTGCCGACTTGTAGTCAGGAGAGCGCTCCAGCTCTGGATGGCAGGAACTTAAAAACTGCGGAAGAAATATAATGCAGCGAGTGCGCGAGTGAAAGTGAGAAAATGCGTGTGATGTGAGGTGATGGGCGCGGCGAGTCTGGAAGAGAGAAGAGGAGGAGTTCCCGGAACCAGCCCCGATCCATGGATCTGGAGGAGAGATCCCGCTGCCCGGGGCCCTGAATCAACTCGACCGGCTTGGAGCCGCGTACAGAATGAATGGTAGTATGAATGGAGGAATGAATGTGACTTTATGTGTTTTCTATAAAATATTCAGTTAGTGATACTAGGGGACATAGTTTGCTGGGATAAAGGTAGTTACAAGTAGTATAGATTAGGTAATGAGCAAAGATTAGAATTAGAAAAAGAAAGACAAATAATGTAAAGTAGAAACTCTCTAAGCTCAACTAGAGAACGGATACAAAATAGGAGTTGCAATCGTGTTAAAATACTAATAATAAAGATAATAAACAGTAAAGTATGAATGAATGAAAGAGAAAAAACAGACAAATCTAAAACTCTCATAAATCAAATCAGAGATATGCACAAATAATAAATAAGAACTAAATGACAATAATAAAAATTTAAATAATAATGTCACAAACAGATATAAATGAATAAATAACTGAGGTTTGTATGGCTCAAGTCACTTGTATATGTAAAATAATGTATGCATTGCTAGTAGAAAAAATAAATAGTAACTTACCCCCAACTCGCGGAAATAGGGCCCAGGTTTATCCATCGGGAACTGGGCTACAGAAATATCCCCCCTCAGTCCCCCTATACTCTTTTCTTTTTTTTATCTTTTTTTGGATACCAGTATAAATCTATGTAATTTCAGGTCCTACGGACTCCGTGTCTCGACGCCGAGAAGGGGTCGAGACAGGGAGACCACTTGGGGGATGGCCTACCCCAGCTTTGTGGAGAATCCCCTTTTAGATTCGCTGCGCCCCTCAGGCGCTCGAAACAAAGCTGTGCTAAGAGAGCAAAGAGGTAGGGGTGGCAGGAGGGTCCTTAAATAAATTGCGGTCATGTAGACTTGATTAAATTTCATTGCACTTAATTGAGCCAAACCTACTACAATTTGAGGGAATTTTGTAAAAGCAGCCAGAGTTACGCGATACTACAGAAGTATTACATGATAAGCCAAATTAAATTTTTTTGATCCTTTGTTTTCTGGTATCTGTTATGCGATATGCTTGAGAATAATGAGAAGCCAGACGAAAAGACACATGTATCTTCGATCGTTTTTACGTAATTTGTTAATTAAAGTTAGCTTCGATGTAAAGAATGTTTTGATGCGAAAGTTAAATTTGAATAAGACGAGAAAGACACACTTGATATAAGAAAAATAAGTTATTCAAGTAAGCTATTAATGTAAATGGGTATAAGGGACCTACCCTAAGCATTGCATTAGGGAACTTCTCTGTCGTGAACAAGTGCGCTAATGGGATAAATTTTAGTGTCAATTTAAGCAGAAAGTATATTATAATTTTTAATTATATAGACATTTACCAAACTGAAAAAATAAATGCATAAGGTGTTTGCTAAATTGTGAAAATGCTTGATGAAAAAGCAAAAAAAAAAAAAAAAGAGGAAAAAATCGCCAATACAATAACCAATAATTATTCGTGGAAAAAATCAATATTTTTAAATTTTCGAAAGTTCTCGTTCTTTGACCCTGGACTCAGAACTACCTCAGCAATTCAGCGTGTCCGAGGAGTTTTGGAAATTTCACATTATAATTCGATTTACAATTACGCACATTTCGATGTTGTAAAATAATCGTCATTATCACGCTACTGAGGATAATTCATAAACGACTGAAGATGATGTGTGGTGTCACCGCATTTACTAGTTATACATTTGCTAAGAAAATAAATAAATTCATTTACTCCTAGTGTTATTGGCATTGAAAACATAAAGCTATTCTGACACATTGATAGCATATTGGAACGTGAGAATAACTTTTAATGTGTTTTTAAATCAGATAACTAGTAGTTCAGAAAGTAACATCCCGGGTTTTGCAGCGACAATGCACAAGCACGTGGGTTCGACCTAGTTATGTAAAGACTGGGAAAGAAACGAAAATTTTGAAAACAAAACGGGATTCTTTTTTTCATGAGGCAAATACTGATTTTGTCTGTTGATCTCGAATATTCACTTCATAACATGTATTTTGAGTGTTTCACCAACTTCAGTTAATAATTTAACGCATTTCATGTATTTCAAAGTTCTTGCAGCTTCTTAAAGATTCGCAAAAAATTCAACGAAGATTTGATCATGAAACCAAACGAGCTGGTGAAAATACAGTTGATGCCAGAGATCGGATTGTCTTTTCATTGCAATATAATGAAATAATTCATAAAGCATTTCTTTTAAATACTTGTGCTATGAATATAAGGATAAAATACTGAGAATAAAATGTTGAGAAATATACATAAAAATATATTTCTTGATTGCAACACTTTCCATTAAATATTTCGACGAATTATTATTTCGTAAGCAAAAGAGAACTATATGCAAAGTTTACGCTGGGTTTTATAAATTAGAATAACATGTATTAAGTTCAGAGTAGCTTACACAATTTACTCTAACCATGGCAATTTTTTATAATATACAAAGTACTTGAAATCTACATAAAAGCCTTGTATTTAATTGTAAAATTATTTTCTTTGAATGTATACATCTTTCAAAGAAGTTATTTGTAGTTATTCACACAATTCTCCTACTTCACCATGAAGCTGTTCAAACAGGTTTCTCATATTTATAAGAAACTATTGACCTACATCCGTCTATACTTGGTTTTTAGTAAAACGTATAATTTAAAAAGTATATTTTTACGGTTAGTTATATTAGTTGGAACAAGAGACATGCACTTTCCGCCGCATTACATTCTCTCATGTAATGCATTATATGACTTTGGCTGTAAGCGAGAACATGTCGAATATTTCATTATGCTATCAATTGCTGTTACAGTGAACGATAATAAATATATTATTTTTTTAGGTTTATTTGCCATGGAAATTAACATTTTAGTTATTCACGAAATATGAAGTAATGTTAGGTGCCTCGAAATTAAAAAAAAATCAAAGTAGCACGAAAAATAAAAAAATCCTTCCTGTTTTTTTCATTCTTCAATTTTTCCGACTTTTTAAAAATAACTAGTTCGAACACCACAGCCGACTTTCTTGGGATTCCCTCAGATTTACACACAGTGTCAAACTATTTCTTTTCAACAAGAACTTTGCATATCTAACCTCTCCCTCTATGGATTTTAAAAGGACAAGAAGAGTATCAAAATTCAAACATACACCGGATTCTAATAAAACGTAGCAGATAACAATAAAGAGAGGTTCCAATTAACTTGGCCGGAGCAAATTTTTTCTTACTTTTCCAGGTATTCATGTGTTTTTAATCCACTTGGTACACAAATATACAGTATAAAAGAAGGTAGTAAATTAAAAAAAAATAACGCAACTTTCTGAATTCTGGAAAACAGCTTTTTCATTGAGAGGAGCTTTTTCATTACATGGTAAATACATATTTTAGGGAAGAAAGACCTTAAAAAATAAACGTGCTTTCAAATGCGAAACACATTAAATATTTCTTTGCTTTTCCTGGCTATCAACTTCTTAAAGAATGACTGATTATTATGTTACATGTAATCTAATTACCCCAACTCCCATAATTGTCGAGGTCAATGTGAACGTTGAAAGTATTACTGTTTGTTTCTGGCCCTAGCTTGCGCCCAGAGACCTGTATGGTCTTTAAACTACACCAGTTACTTGAAATAAACGTCGTGATGATCCTGGGCAACAAACTGTAGTTTCTCCAGGTGGCCGCGGGTACAAAATATTTTTCTTGATACCTAAAATTGTTCGCTTTAATCGAGAACGTGATCCCAACATCTCTGCTTCAGGATCATAGAGAGCCACTTCCCAAAGAGTAAAGTCCGTGCGAAGCATTTGATCTCCGACGAAAGAGATCCTATGACCTGATCGTCCTCCTGCGATTTCTGATGTTCTACCTGTGAGGGAGGAACTGCTCTACCAGATAAGATGTCTTCCACGAAAGACATCAAACATACCAAGAACTCCTTCAACCTTCAACTGGATAGGTCACCGTGCCGACCAAGTCGTCCCCAATGAAAGAGACAATGTTTGACTTTCGAAACTCTAGCATCTAGGGAAGAGATTCCCATATTGAGGCAGCTATCTCCAGCAAAAGAAAATTACTTTTGCAAGAACTTCTCCTTTCCTGAAAAGCAAAAACTTTATTAATGAAAACCACCTATTTTAGATAAAACCAGATACCCTAGGTATCCACATGTGTATTGTTACGTTTCTTCTGACTTAACTTACATCGTTGTGCAGGTCATTAATATATCTGACGTAAACATCTTCATTCGTTGACTTTCATTATCTAATACTGTACTGATTGGTTACATAAATCTCCAACATGTCTTTTTCTCGTCTCAAATTGTCTTTAAATAATTTCATATATATTCACACCTTACACTACATACACAAACGAAATTTAAGTAATTACAATATGAGGTGGAGAGCGCCCTCTTGAGCTTCATTGACACTATTACCATTGCTCTAGAATCGACCTCATATTCTATTATGATGTCGATTCCAGAGCAACCTAGCGGATGGCTTCAAAATCACGTGTTTCGGTACCAAAAAAAAATAATTTTAAGCGCAGCCAGAAATAGGAATATTCGGGTCCATCTATTATGAGGTCTAAGCTATTATACACATAACCTTTAAAATGATGATGTCTTTCTATAGAGCGATAACATGGACTGTGACACAAGCACATGAAAAGCACACTGAGTGGTTTGCTCTAGTGATGTAAAAAATGACCGGCGGGAGAAAACCAGGAAAAAAACTCTTTCCAAATTTTTTCCTACATTAAAACTTTTTTTAAAAAATTTCTGGAGCCAATATTATATGCAGGTTACTTAAATAATAAAATGTTTGTACTTACTGCTTAAGAATAATATATTTATTGAGACTCTCTCACGAAATTTACTTGCATACAGAACTTTTGTCAGCGTGAGGCAAATATGCGCAAAGATCAATCAATCAACGGAGTAATTCTTTTTGCTCGTTTTGTGGACAATGCTCTTGTTTCTTTTGAACTTCCGGGTCATAGTGAATGTTAATAACCGTGACTTTCCATATGAAGATGACTTTCATCTTAATCAAAGTTGCTCATAAGTTCCAGTATTGCTTAGTTATATTTTTTGTATTGAATTCACAAGTATGACAGTTATATACCATATGTACAATATGTGTCAACTGAAAACTAATATACCTATACCAGAGTACAGCTGTCGGGCATAGTTGGTGAAACGCAATGCATAACTAGAACTTTTCGTAGAAAGACCCTTGTACACTATTTATAAGGTGTTGATTCCATTGTGGATATAGTCAGCTATACATTTTCATAAATGAAAACTGACAAAAAAAGAACTGCAACTATAATGCGCACATGTGTACAAAGAGCACATGGAAATAATTCACTACTCCATTGAATGCATTTCCTTAACAGTAGCCGAAATCCATTCATGTTCCTCTTAAATAGATCACAAATTTAAATCTAACAAAACGTGTCTGTATCTATAGCAATAAAGAGAACGTTGTAAATAACTGTAATTCTTTTATAAGCTACATCTGTTCAAACTTGTTTTCCGGCAATGAGGCACGATAGATAAAGAAAATATGAGTTATAAGGTTGCGTTTATGTGAATTCCAACCAATCATTTTAATACATGACCTCAATTTGGGCATTTCTATAGTAGTGACGGACTAATTTCAAAATCACTAAAACCAAACCAAAACCACTTAAAACACACATATTTCGTGTTTATGGAAGGCGAGTGGTTTACAAAATTGTTTTCTTGCACTTTTCGTAGATTATCTTAAATTAGTGACCATACGAACGTGGAGGTTAGGTAAGGCTAGGTGCGGTCATGTATCTTTACAAAATATATTTTTAAATGTTCACATTTATTATTAATAATTCTTTCTTTGCGTTTATCGCATATTATCTTAAATTACTGAACATATGAACGTAGAGGTTACGTGCGGTCATGTATCTTTACAAAATATATTTTACACATAGTCGCACTTACCTTCAGCACACAGGCGGGTTAACTCTTCCATTTTGCAATAGAAAGTCGTGTGCAATTGTTTCAGGACCTTTTCCTTTCCTTACATAAATACTCTGCTAAATAACCGTAAATATGCTCTTTCCCTCCTCATTTCTATACGATTCAATAACACTAACATAAGAAATGTCATAACCATCACAAAGACGCGCCATTTCAACACTACCTTACCGCCTTCCATATAACAACTGTAACTCTACGCCAAATAGTTGCTTCCGCCACAACATGTAGTACGTGCTAAAACATCTTAAAAACACACTAAACAATATTATTATTCAATTATAATGTAACCCGCATTACTATTTTGCTCCCAATTACTCCCAAACGTCACACAATTATCTCAATACATTCTGTAAATTTCTAAAAACTGGTTCGTTACTACTATTGTTAACCCTTAATTTGTGGTGTTTTGAACACATACGCAAATAAACGTGAACATACGATTTATTTCGAAGTTTTGTGTTTCACTTGCTTGGAGCGTTAATCGACTTTGACATGTTTGAAAGAAATCATCCAATCCACGACCACAGCACATGCGAGGCCACATTACCAACATGCCGAAGTTGCGATTAATCTCGGATATGTAAATCCTTTTATAGGACCACAAGTTCATCTGAAGCCCCGTCAAATTTGTGAACTACAGAGCTCTCATCTCTTTGCTCTTTCGATATTGATTTTGGACGCCAGTCACCAAAAACATGTCTTCGGAGGGGACCCGATCAGTTCGGCGCCTCCGTTTCGGCGCTACCGGTTCGGCGCCACCGTTTTGGCGCCGCCGGTTGGGCGCAGTAACGTTTCGGCGCCAGAGCTTTACCTAAGAATCACACCAGGGAAACTATTGTATTAAAGAGGTATTAAAAACTTGGTCCATAAGATGCGACGGACGTAGTGTTTTAAAAAAACGGGAAAAATTGGCCGCCGGAAAAAAACGTTTGTTTTTATTCAATCTTTCGTGCTACTTAGGAAAAGAACGTTTTTTTTTTACTTTTACGGGGTCCCTGACAACATTTTATGATCAATGAAATAGTTAAAAGGTTAGTTGATGTTCAAAACATACATATAGAAAAAAATACACAATGGGACCGCGTCTCACAAAGTTTTGAAGCAAAATATGTTTTCTGGGTCTGAGACAAAGATGCCTAAGGGCCAGAAGGGAGCAGAACGTTTCTCTCATGTACGAGGGTGCTAATTACATATATTGCATTCCTAATGTAAATTGCAAGTGTTTTGTACATTTTTTAACATAAGATCATCCGATTGAATGCATTAGGTGTGTTAAGTAGTGGATATTGGAAATGAAAAGGCAAAAAAAAAATCATCAATAAAACCACGTTTTTTTTACTTCGTGGAAAAAAACAACTTTTGCTGTTTTTTTTTCAAAACTTCCGTTTTTTTCCCGGCCTTTAAAAGACTATACAGAACAGATCCTGGGGCTGCTTTCATGGAAGAGATGCAATGAGACGTTTATACTTGAAAACGTAATTGAATTAAAAATATAATATTTTTATTTAAATGATTGTAATTATGAAGTGTTTTTTTCGGCGGAAAATGAATTTATTTATTTATTTCCAACATAAACAGGCTGAGCTACAGCAGGGACGTAACTAGTGAAGAACAGAGAAACAGGATTCAGGAGCGCTACTCGTAATTTCGTAATGGCGCAATTTCGCAATTTATTATTTTATATTCAAAGAAAATAAGTTTCATATTTAATTACAATGCATTCTGCATACATTTGGAACAATTTATATATACATATAAAACAGATAGGAACGTCATGTTAAACTGCAAGGTTCAAGTCCGACGGCGAAGTCGAGGTTGAAGTCTAATCTCAGGTCGAGGTTAAACTACCATTTTAACTAATTTCTCTATTTATATTACGAATGCAACCTCCATCTCATTAGCACCCTTGTACACGAGAGAAACTTCTTGTCCTCTTGTGGCCTTTAGGCATCTTTAGCTCAAACTGTGAAAACAAATAAAGCTTCAAAACTGTGTCAGAAGCAGTCCCAAAAAGTGACTTTATTGACGATTTTCTATTCATCTCGAATATTCACTACTTAGCACACAATATGTATTTCTTATTTAGGTTTAGCAAAAGTAGAGATTCTTACGGTAAAAATGTACACGAGAGAAACATCATGTCTTCTTATGGCCCTTAAGCATCTTTAGCTCAAAGCATGAAAACTTAAATAATGCTTCATAGTTGTCAAGAGCAGTTCCAAAAATGACTTTATTGACGATTTTTTTTCATCTCGAATATTCACTACTTACCCCATCTTATGCATTTCTTGTTTAGGTTTAGCAAAAGTAAAAGTTCTTACGTTAAAAATGTAAAAAACTTTATATTTAAATTATAAAAGCAATATATCTTATTGGCGCCCTTGTACATAACAGACAATTTCCAGCCACTTAAGTCATTTACGCATCTTTGGCTCAGACCGTGCAACATAAATAATGATTCAAAACTGTTAGAAGCAGAGTACAAGAAATAATGTTTTAAGTACTTCATTGATCATCAATTGTCGTCAGAGGACAGTAAAAGTAAAAAGTATATTACTATGTCATAAGGTATGTTAATAATTTCCGTTTTCCTCACTTTGGCGCCGAACTGAACCGGCGCCGAAACGTAGCCTGCGCCAAAATGGTGGCGCCGAAACGTAGCGGACCCCTTCGGAGAGTGTGTAGACGTAAGCGCCAATTGAACAAATGAATCCTACATCATTGCTGCACTTATGGATACCTCATGTCGGCTGTCGCTGCCAGCGAAGAAATGTCCATACAAAGAAGCTTTTTGCAGGAACAGTGAAGGATTTTTGTTGTAGATTTTAGCAAACAATGAGCTGAATTTCCCTCCACCTCACTCGCTTTGTCCTCTTCTCACCCTCATTGGTTTACGGTAACCATATAACTACACTAGTGACACCACCAGGGTTTTACTTATTTTTATCAACCTATAACAAATCTTTTGATGGAACGGTGTGTTAATTTTTGTCCATTAATTATATTTAAATTTTGGAACAGGCGGTTAAAAGTCTTAAGTTAAACTGTTGCCAAATGTTATTAATAATTTTTCATTACTTTTCCCACTTTCCAAGGAAACGTATTCATATAGCAGTATTTTTCTCGCATTCAGAGCATCAGACATCCTACAACATTGCACAATGAAACTGAGGATTGTAAATCCTTCGTTGCAAATGAACATCTCCCGATCGTGAGGGATTGTACACGTACTACGCTGAATACTAGGATATAACTCCGTCAATTCCCTGCTCCCTTGTACCCAAAAAATGAAAATCGTTGATGAAATTGGGAACACTGAAAAACACATATTTTTTACTAGAAAAGAACCCTTTTACACTCGATCGATCTGGATTAAACTTTAGCAATGTCTCCCATAAAATGCCTGCAAACGGTTGCCATATTTTAATTAAGCAAACAAATCAAAAACTACCGGTACTAAATGAGAAAAACAAATAATTCTTTTAGTTTCTTGCATTATTCAGTGAAAAGTATGCTACGTTTCTATTCTTGCGTATCATGTAAATAATTATTTTTCAATTTAAAAATTTTCCCTTTTATGTAAGGGAAGGTCCTAGGGACAGATAGGGGCAGGATAGGAGAGCTAGGGACTCAAGATATGTGGCAATTAAAAACACTAGTTTTATTGACGATCTTTACAAATATTCCCAACTTAGCAGATACTAGTTTTCACAACATTTAGGTAATACTTTAAAATTTCTTACAACTTGTTAATGACTCGAAAATTCCTAACAAAGATTTGTGGAACACACCCCCTGCATCTCTGGTTTCTCACAGCATGAACTAGTGAAAATATATGCCTACTGTATAACAAAGATCCGGTTGGCATTTCATTACATACTAATAAAGTGATAGTAATTTATTTGACAATAGCATAGAACTAGGAGTGCATTTTAGATTCTGGAATACTGAGACAATTAATACAAACTGTGTCCAGAAAGTTCGGTGAATGTGTTTTATATTTAGAATCAGGGATTGAAATGGACCGAAGGAAACCGGAACGTCATTCCGGTTTGTGAAAAGCTGGAACCTTCCTTTTCCGTCTCGCCAATATGACAAACATAGAGAAAATATAACAATGTTGTATTAACCAAAGTAAAGCGTTCCGTTTCGTGAAACTTTCCATTTCGAGCCCTCTTTAGAATGGATTGTCGTCTTACTTGAAACATCAGTTACTATCCTTCAAAGTTATCCCCGTTGATGGTAATGCATATTATGGTATTATATATTAGAGATGGGTCGATCCGGAACGATTCGTTCCAAAGTATAAAATCACTAATGTATAAAATAGTCCACTTAGCGTGACCCAATCTGGTGGTGTTTTAATAAGACAAATCTTGGCAACCTTTTTCTAGTTGTAAAAGTAGCTCGTGGTTAAAAACTTTGCTTTCTAAACCAAGGCCACACGGACATGTGTTTGAGCCTTGGTCAAGTTAAGCATATTTTCCTTCTAGTTAATTAGACAATAGTAACTTCTCTTCATCACATGACGAAGTTTAGAATTTGCAACCTAGCCAGGGAGAGAGAGAGAGAAAGATCAAAACCTCACCACTTCCGTATGAAAAAAGCATTTCAGAGTATTTCTTTAGAGAAGTACAGATTAGTCGCTTAAATTGACTCATCGCTTGTGGGAATCATGGACATTGGGGATACTGAATTTGTATGAACTTTGGGGATAGTGAATTTGCTGTTTGGCACCTTGATCCGACTTTGGATATAATAAGATTTACTTAATTCTTTTGTAGTGAACGTTCACATATAATATACCAACGTTCTGTTAACACCCACCACTTCTCCTATGTTATATTTTAAACATTATATTTACTTATGTCCTGAAAAGCTTGTATGGAGACATATAAAACTGATTATTATTATTATATCTAATTATTCATGCTTTGAGAAATATGTCATAACATAAAAACACATTTTGCAGAACGGGATTCGAACCCAGGATCTCACGATTAGAAGGCACGCGCTACCACTGAGCTAACAAGAACACATCTATCTACTTATTACTGATATAACTGCTTCTGAATAAACATGACTGAATTTTCGGTGATCAAGACAATGAAATTCATATACGTTGTAAATGCTGTTGTTTCTCTCTCCTCTCTCTTGCTTATTGTACTATGAATACGAGAATTAAATTTGCTGTCTTCACTTCCATTGCAAATATGCTTTTACGTATGAAAACGTAACTGACAAAACGATCACGTGCTCAGATGTATAGATGGTTTCGAAATATTGTATCATTATGTATTTCAACGAATTGCTTTTTCTACATTTCGTAACATTTCAACATGTCTTATTGCACTTAAATGCAAAAACAATTTACACATTTTTTTTTCAAATTGCGTAGGTTCACTTTACCTTTCAGGGTTCGAACCTGGCATCTTTGGTTTACTGTTTCCGAAGATACCCAAAGTTGAACTTATAAATTTTTTTTACTCAAAACAGCCTAATCAATGTGGTCAGTCAACCTTTTAGGAATAGGCTGTACTTCTGAAAGGATATCATTACTCATACAATCACTCTGCTCGCAGTATGTACACTTAACAAAAACTAATTTGTCACACTTGAAGCCCTTGTCGTAGACGACGGAGTCAAAGCAGAAATCTTGTTGAGAAATCCATGTTCCATTCTCATCCTCAAGCATAATAAAAAGCAGAGCTTGATAAACTTGCAGCGATGCTAGATTTGGTCTGGTGTCTTCGAAATCACTGACAGTGATGTACCTGATGAACGACTTATAATGGCGAAAGAAGTGAACGTCCAAAGGCTGAATAAGACCAACACATACGCCGGAAATGAGTCGCTTTATAAGGTTAAAGGAGTCAGGAATAATTTCTTATTTGGTGACTGAGCACAGTAGGAGAAGAAATTTTGAACAATCAGCAGGGACGCTCGGCCAAAGGTAATCATGATAAAAACATGACAAGTCGGCTCTGCTCATATTTGCTGTCTTCCCTGCGAACGCTTTGATGTTAGGAGGATGGTCAAATTTTGATGCCGGGAACCATAACAGCATTGCGAGGTCGCATCGACATAGCAAAAACGTAACACTTGTGACATGCTCACGTCGCATAGACATCACAAAATCGCCCGGTGACATAAATGGGACAGCCCTGCGACCTCCAAATGTCCGCCCTGGATACATCCATGGGACGTTCTGATGTGACGTCGCCACGAGACATTGAGACGTTTTAGAGACAAGAATGGTACGTCGCAGAAACGTCGATGGGACATCCCAGCGTGATGTTTGTAGCAAATTTTCTTTCCGGGAAATTGAGGTGGCTTTATGTCCGTCTCTTTTCAGTCTATAACGTCTACCCTTGCCGAAAGTTATGTCGTACCTATAGTAATTTCATATTGCCCGTCAATTTCTATGGAGTCTAGTTTGTGTCAACTCATTCACATGATAGTTTGTACGTTTCACCAATCTTCCTTCAAGATTTAACAAATCTTTACTTAGTGATAATTCAGTAAAGATAAGTGAAATCCTAAGGTAAGATTCGTGAAACCCACAAGAGATCATGTGAATGAGTTGACACAAACTAGGATCCATAGAAATTGACGGAGAATATGAAATTACTATAGGCACGACATAACTTACGGCAAGGGTTATCATTACAGACTGAAAAAAAGGCCCGGTGAACATGAAGCCACTCCATTTTTCTAAGTACATAAAATTACTTACCGTGACTTATAATCTAATATTTGTAGACTGATTGAAGTTATACCAACACTTATGCAGGCGAAATAAACATAAAATGCACGAGCATTCTGATCTAATTGAAATACTGGTAAATCACTGACTGGACAAAATCATGATTGTGGAACTACGCATTTGAAAATATTGACTGAGCTTCAATATATGTAGAAGGTTTATAGATGTTTGGTTCAGACTGGGATGTGGAAGGTATCGGCCAGGGTCTTAAGTAAAGTACCATTGCAGTATTGTCCGAACTAAACTACGGGAATTAAACCTGTCAGGATGGTCTGTCACGGGGTTCGAGCCCACGTACCTACCCATTGCCACTCAGAAATAGGCAACGTTAACAAATTGACTAAAGAACTCTGGTAGCCACATGATGGTAATTACTGCAGTCAGTGATTGCATTCCATATTAAAGGGTCACTAAAAGTGTCAGTAACTGAAATAATAACTTTATCGAAATTAATTATATATGATTTACTGAATATTTTGTATAAAAAATAAGCACAGTAGTTAAAAGTATAAATAAACAAATCACTCTTGCGCTGCTTTTGTCTTCTGTTCCTCACAAGCGTTCATATCTTATTTAAGAAGTTTCTTTTAAAAAATGGTATATGTAAAACACAAATAAATTCCTTTTTTTATGTTCTACACCAGAAAAAAAACGGAAGGACTATTATCGTTTTCTACACACTTCTCTTTACCATCATCGAAGCGTTCATAATATTTCACTTTAAACGGCACTCCTTTTTTGTAAAAAAAAAAAAAAAAAGTTTTTTACTAAAAAAAAAACAAATAAATTTCGTTTCTTATATTCTACACCAGAAAAAACATTGGAGGGATCCTTTTTTTCACCATCATAAGCGTTCATGTCTTATTTAAGATAGTACTTCCTTGCAAAACTTGTTTGCTAATTTTATTCACCTTCACCTTCCCAAAGAGTGTGTAGATATAATAAAAGAAAAAAAAATATTTGACGGATATTTTCTCTTATGCTGTTCTTCACCTTCATCTTCGTCATCTTCACGGGCACTTTCACTATCATGAGTTTGCACCTTGTCCACAGTTCGGTTGAAATATCCACATAAGTTCCCTTGTCATTGTCCTACTGCACAGTTTCTGAAAAAACGAAAAAAGAATAATTAAGCAACGAACAATGTGTAATACCAATATTTATAACAAATTTAAAAAAAGTAAAGTTATTCCCTGTGCAATACGCACGCGCCGTGAACGGTGCATGGGGGATGTGGAGGTAGCGCTCCACATTTTCTTTCCTACGGTACGTAGTGAGGTGGGGTGGTAAGTTCCACGCTTGACCGCCTTTACCTTCCCAAAGCGCCCAGGAATACTAAGGACACTCTGGTACTCAATTTGATAGGAGGCTGAGTGCACCTCAGAGCGCCAGGCCTGGGAACACTGAGAGAAATGTCTCCAGTGTCTTAGCCGGGATTTGAACCCGGGCCGCCAGATTCGTAGCCTGACGCGCTATCGCCTGAGTTACGGCGACTCATTATAATAAATTTAAGTTTGTTTAAATTTAAATTACACATGCATTGAACAGAAATAAGTCACACCATAAAGAAAAGGACAAATATACTTAAGTAGAAAATTAACGAATTCAAGAACTTGACTATATACTCTCATCAGGTTGAACCAAATAGAACTATAGTTATAGATGAGATGAGATGATTCCACGGTACATGTCCGAATATTTTGCAACAAACCGGTTAAGAAACCAAGCCGTGCAGGACTATAACTACTGTTTAGAGGGATCTGAAACAATTGGTCCGATTAGGCTGGGACAGAGGGCAATAATTCGGTCAGGTCATAAGCTGTAGGTTCCATCCCTACATGTACCTGGTGTGACTGAGTAAAACTACAAAAGAAACTCACATACCGAATGTGAAGTCAAAGCTCTACAAACTGAGTTACGGTTGATTGGTCAAAGAAACTATCGACTTTTTTTAAAGAAAAAAAGTCCTGTTGTGCATGGACATTAAATTGTATTTGTAAATATGAAACAAAGAAAACGAAGAAGTCATAGGCAGATCTGTCTATCTCTAGCAGAAAAGAAATCCAAGTAAGTGTTCCAAATCATGTAATCAGAGAAAATTCCTTGAATTTTTCAGGTTTCCTAATATACTATTCAGAAATAAATACTAATTTTATTTATTCCTAATATATACATAAAAAGTAGAATAGAGAAGAAAGGAACGTATTATTTACGTTGCTTTCGAAATGAATAAATCTACAATGCTTAACATTTAAAACAGTGAAAAATCAGTATAGATTTCGACAATACAAAGTCATCTACCAAGTAATAGCATGAACGTATCACAGATGCAAAAAGGAATATAGTTCCTAGTACAGCCTCTAGATCAAACACATAAATAAGTCACCGAGACCCCGTAGCTAAGTGGTAGAGCTTGGCGTAGCGTTCGAGAGGTCTGAGTTCGATCCCAGCGGCCGACCATCCTGGCAGGTTTTTCCAAGTTATTCCCATGTATCGTTCCAAACGAAACGCCCGATTCATACTAAAGAGACGCCCACAAATCATTCATCGTTTTGTTATTTTTTACATTATTTATACCACTACGATTCCAAACATTACATTTCTTACTAAGGCTTTACTTTAGCTTACCTCGGGCGTGATTTTCCCAACGAAGTAAGTCACAGGTTCAAGAATCGGAAACATTTGCAATGTTACATCATAGTGATATGTTTATTTCCATATCACAACTGATTTTTTGCTACAGAAACCACAGCCGGTATGTCGAATAAGCGATAGCGAACGAAGACGGGGTAGAAAAAGCCAGGCTAGATATTTTCTAAATATACGCGACGAACTTCACCTTTAAAAGACACTACTTGTGAATATTAAGAAATTGCATAGCGGACATTCCTCCCATGAATAACTACCACGACAGGCAAGCCCGCGACGGGGGGGGGGGGGGGACGCACTCCATTGAAGCAAACACTTTGTTTTCCACTTTCCTGCATCCGCTTTCTTAAGGCTTTCCACTTGTAACTTTTCAATTACCCAGCAATGTTAGGTTAGTCAGCTTTCGTTCGGTTAGTGCAGTCCTTACGCAGTTGGATGCTGCATACACGACTTAACCCCTAAACGAATATAAATTGTTTCTGATTGTAGTGCCATATATATAAATCACTGCTATATTCAATCCACAAGTGAATGAGGCCTCTCCACGAAGGGAGGAGTTGGTCTACGGCAAGGTTCAGCAATTGTACGCAAAAGACGATATGAAAACCGATCGCGGCGTCATGCATACGACTCCCTTGCACTTGCAAATTAGCGGGAAACAGTGGTAACCTCTTGTAGTCACGTGTGCAATAAACCAAACGCACCTGCCCTTACCTAACCTCCGAATGCCCTTGGTCACTATTTTTCTTACATTTCCTAATGCGTTTAAATAACCAAGGTTTCTTACCCGCTTCAAAGTGCAGCGTTCTGCCATTGAAACAGTTGTTCCCTCCTGGAGTCGCGTGTGCAATAAAAAAACAACACGGCACCTGACTTTACCTAACCTCCGAATGCCCTTGATCACTACTTTTATTACGGTAAGTGCACATGTTTTAAGTGTCTACAAGTATATTCAAAGCATTTTAAGTGTAAATGAGGGAAAATCGTGAAAAACAAGCGAAAATATGCGTATATGGCCCAAACTGCTAAAATCATATAATCTTGTTTTCACTATTTCTCAACCCACACATATAACCAAAACGTCTAAAAGCATTATTGATAATATATTAACAAATTATCCACCTAATCGTTATACATCATCAGTGTTAGATCTCGGTATAAACTATCACCTTTGTCAGTGTCTAAATCTAAAAGACTTTTACCGTAAAAGATCATTTAACAGTATCACCATCTCGAAACGACACTTTAATGATTCAAACACAGAAGAATTTGTACGATCATTAGAGGTAGAAGATTGGAATTTGCTAAACTTTCAAACGAGTACAATAGAACTCATTTTCAAACATTTTTTTGATAAATTTAAATTATATTTCGAATCCTCCTTTCCAAAGAAACTGAGAAAAATAAATATTAGATGCAAAAACCTTGGATTACTATCGGTATTATTACATCGTGTAATAAATTAAAACAGCTTTATACGCAGAGTAAAAGTAGTGCAGACGAAAGTTTTATTAAATATTACGCGAAATACAAGAAAGTCTATAAGAAGGTACTGACTGAAGCAAAGAAAATGCATTATAACAAATTGATACAAAACGCTACTAATAAAAATAAGATGACATGGTAAATTATAAAACGGGAATCCCGTAATATTGACAACTCAAACAAAAATATCGAATTAATTAATTCTAGTAATAATGTTATTAACGACCCCAAAGAGGTTGCAGAATATTTCAACAATTATTTTTCTAGCATTGGAATGTATGAACTTAATGATACATCAGATTTGCTAATTCAAAACAACAGTACTAGCATTCTATTTATCTCCAACACTCTGTTTTTGACGCCCACTACCCCTCAAGAAGTCATGAGAGTAATAATGAAACTTAAGAATACTACGTCTTGTGGATACGATGAAGTTCCGATGTATGTGCTTAAAAAATCTGCACATATCATTGCGTACCCTCTAGCATATATCATAAACGAATCATTTAAGCAAGGCATATTCCCACAGTATCTAAAAACAACCATAGTGAAACCCCTATTTAAGAAAGGGAATAAAAAACATGTGAAAAATTACCGCCCAATATCTCTCACTTCTGCGTTCTCAAAAATATTTGAAACTGTGATTTACAATCGAATTAAAAATCACCTCGCATATAACAAAGTGATATCTCAATCCCAGCATGGGTTTCTTCGTGGAAAATCAACTCTAACGGCACTTTCAGATTTTCTTCAGGACATTTTACATGGACTAGATAATAAGGAAAATTCATTTGGTATTTTTTGTGACTTAAGCAAAGCTTTCGACAGTGTTAACCACAGTATTTTACTAAATAAATTATATCGCTATGGCATACGAGGAAAGTCCTTATCCTGGCTAGAATCATATTTACTAAACAGAACCCAGATAGTTGAAATTAGTCATACTGACGAAAATACGGGTTTAATAACAAAATCAATTTCTTCCCCTGTAAAATTAAAAGTTGGTGTTCCACAAGGTTCAGTACTCGGACCGCTTATGTTTTTAATATATATCAACGATCTTCCTCAACATATCACACAAGGAAATACAATTCTTTATGCTGATGATACTAATGTACTAATCAAGTCCGATATGGCAAATCTTCAACAAAAAATCGACACAACAGTATCTCAATTAGAAAATTGGTTTCAACATAATAAACTAAAATTGAACAGTGAAAAAACGAAATACATTTATTTCCATAAGAAGCGGCAGACGATCAATGCTACACAGAAATTAAGCACATTAAATAAGGAAATTACATGTTCTCAATTTACAAAATTTCTTGGTGTAATACTTGATGAAGAGCTAAAGTGGAAAGAGCATATTGATATATTATGTGGTAAACTCTCTTCAACCATCTTCCTAATTAGGTCATTAGTACCAATTGTTAACAGAAATACTATATTAACGGTGTATCACGCCATGTTTGAATCACAATTAAGGTACGGACTGGCTTTTGGGGGTTACTCTCCGAATAGACAGAAACCCTTTTTATTGCAAAAGCAAGCAGTAAGAACGATAACTGGCATGTCTAGACGTACGTCATGCAAAACACTATTTCGAGAATTAAATATATTAACTTTTGCGTCACTTTATATATATGAAGTACTCCTTCTGACATATAATAATACTGATCATTTGAAGAGAAACTACAATAAACACGAACACTATACAAGACACAATCAAGATCTGTCCCTACCCTATCACAAAACAACAATGTTCTCCAAATCCCAACTATATATGGGCATTAAATTTTATAATGATCTACCCGTAAATATTAAGCATGCTAAAGACAAAAACACCTTTAAATCACTGTTAAGAAAACTGCTTATTGAAAAATGTTTTTATAGTGTTGAAGAATTTTCACAGTCAGGAATAAGTTGAAAACTATTGAGTTGTACCTAATAGCAAATGTGTTTTTTTTTTCTATGTAAATACATATTGTGTATTCACTCTACCATTCTTTTTAATTGTACTCTGTATTCTTTATATTTTGTGCTAATTTATCCTTGTCCATTCACTGCAACATAAATCATTTTCTGATAATATTATTTTTGTAAATATGTTTGTATTCTTGTGTGGTAGCAAGTTATTTTCTTTGTAGAATTTGCGTTTCTTTCTATTCTTTGCAATTCTATCTTGTTTATATATTGTATTCATTGTAACATTGTAATAGTAATTCTTATATGTTATATGTATGTATTGACGTGTCTGTGTGTGTGTGCAATCTGTAAAACATGTATCTGTAATGACGTATTCTATACCAGAATGCTTGTGCATGGAATCTGGTCATCAGAATGAAAATAAATCAAATCAAATCAAATCAATCAAATCAAATCAAACTGCATACTGTAAAAGTACCGGAATGGAATGTTCTAACCGGGATACGCCCAGAAATTTAGCTCCCGGAAGTTAAATCGAGAACAGTGAAAATCCGAACGAAACATGTCAAGTGGTTCTCCGGCGACGTAAAACTATAACTGCATGCGCATCTGAATAATGAACGATAAATAAATCCAATCGCACACAGAAACAGCTAAAATGGAGAATTATTTACGGCTCACAAGGTATAACTTGCTCATTATTTCATAGGCAATTCTTTTCACTGACTGCTTACAAACAATTGATAACCTTATATATATATATATATATATATATATATATATATATATATATATATAAAATATGTATGTATGTATAAATACCTCAGTCCAAACTCGAGTGTATTCTTTATTTTTGTTTTCTCTTCAAGTTTACATACACACACAAACACAACTTAACCTACCACAACGCGGCGCCACCATCACAGCTAGTTCATCTGAAGACAAATGACAACACATTTCCGCATGCAGCATCGCAAATATGTCTCAATTTGTTACGTATTGTTCTAGGAATGTTACAGCAACGTACACGTTTGGGACGAACAAAATGGTCGCAATGCGATGTCTTAGGGACGTGCTTTTTAGGTCTCATTAAGATATGCCCCAATGTGACCAAAACAGAACGTCTCAGCAACGTATCTGAGCAAATCATGGTGTTAGGGAAGACATGCTTCAGAAAGCAGAACATACATAGCTCACGTGATCTCTGCTGTCATTGAAATGACTGAAAAATTCATATATGAGTGGGTCGTTGCGCTGATATAACAGACGATCAGACAACAACTGTTCCCGGTGGCGAAGATATGTGGAGTTCTTTCTCAGAAATGCTTTGATCAGCACTGAAAACGTTTTCTGCCATCAGTTGCTCATTCTGAAGTAGCTCGCGTATCGATCCAACGAAGTCGTCAGTCTATTATGCCAAATCAACGTCCTTTTCTCGTTAATTTTTACTGACTCGATATGTCATAGCACGACTGACGATTCTGCTACTGTGTTTGAAGCGTAAAACCCACGATGGTGTTGCATTAAAATGCAGACGATTGTGAAGATCAATGATCACTCTTGTTTACAATGCCCACAAACGAAGCGTCCTGTCATGAATGCCAGCGCAATTTCTACTATTTCCTCCAATTTCTGCCGAACTGCATCATTTGTCTCTCGTATTGTAAGCTTCCCTTCATTGTGAGTCTTTTAATATTCGTGCATTTTTTTTTCATGCATTGGTGAGCTTAAACTCGTTCATTACGGTTTTCTGAGTCCTCACTTTTTTCGATTCCCTGCCGCTACGATTGATGGTCCAGTAAATGAATGCCCTTACCTTGTACTCGTCATCAAGCACATCTCTTTTCCTCTGCAGTGAAGATGTCCATTCAGATCGAGTTGAAGACGACTGTGGTTCCTGTGATGATTTGGACACCGATAATATTTCAGTCATCTCCAACATCGTCAACAAAGTACAACTCATCAACACTGCCTTCGCAGTCACCCATAAATCCCTTTGTACTGTACCCCTCCACAACATCCATATCACCAAAAAGCACAGATAAGATTTTTGTAAAAATCTCCAGGTCTCGTAAGTTCATTTTTGGTTTGTTAAATCATATTCGTTGAGCGACGACTTTAGGTTTCATTTGCTTAGAATAATGAAACGTAATAGTTAAGAGAATTATAATTCATAACCGAATAGTAAAACAACAGCTCATCAACAATTGTAATGCAAATAAATTAATGTTACATAACATAGTATTATCTTGACGTGAAATCGTAGAATTACGAATAATTCAGTATCTATTCAAAGAGGAATAGCAAAAGGAGAGAGTGAAGAAGGAAATCCG
>JAGDQP010005296.1:44469-57160 GCA_022664845.1 Lepisma saccharinum
TATATATATATAATAGTATTCTTCTTTATGTGCATTTAATAAAACAATATTGATATGTCCACGACACCACCCTAGATGACGAAGATAGATAGAAAATTAATGTTGTTAAAAAATGACCAACGGGTAGAGTTCGAACCAACTTCGACAGCTTTACGGACAAAAAAAGAGAAGGGAATGGTGCTACAAGCACAGCCACGAGAGATTATGCTAAAACACACTTTGAGCTGAACTCTTGTCCAAATGAAAGCAAAACGAAAATGATGCCTTTTTGTTTCATTTACATTGTTTCGTGTATCTATGAGCTAATGTTCCATTTAGTGCTATTTTCTCACATTCTATGCATATGAAAAACAAGCCCTACTCTTTGGTAATGCTTCTTAAAAGGATTTTAACGTCCAAAGTGAGAATAAGCAACACTTCACCGCTACTGAACGTCCTGATATCGCTTTATAAAATGTATTTATGATCAATAATTGTGAAAGAATAACTTTCTTCAATTTGTTGAACCATAAAGAATGTTTGTCAGTAGATGCTAGTAGTAGCTTTACTTAAAATTCATTGACTGCCTTTAGGTTCTTAGGCTCAGAACGAAGAAGTTAGACAATGTAGAAACTTCCATAACTAGTAAACCAATATTAAAAACATGACATTCGATACACATTTCTTGTGAAGATGCCACAACATTCATATAAGGATTTTGTTTGTTTTAGAGATCCACAAGAAGCTTTAATAAAAACTAATATAGATTCCAATAAAAAACTAGAGTCTAATTTGTAGACAAATGTATAGATGCTTATCAGAATAATGGAAACACCTGTAGTTGGCAACACGTCAGATGTATGGGTTGGCAGTGGTGTCGTGGCGACCGCAGCGCCGGACTGCTGGTGGTGGTGTGTTAGGTCGGTCTCCATACTACGTCAGGCGTCGTGGAACAGGAGTGTGCAGTGGCTGCAGCAGACGGAGGTAGTGTAAAATGGGAGACCTCTCAGAGTTTCAAAGAGGGCAAATTGTTGATGCGCGGTTATGTGGAGTGAGTGTGACGGCAGTGGCTAGTGTGTTAGGTGTGTCGCCAGCGACAGTGCCGAAGGTGATGACGGTCTACACAACACACGGGAAAACCACATCGGGGAAGCGGAACAGTGGGCGGAAGAAAAGCATCAGTGACAGGGCACGCCGGGTATTAAAGCGCATTGTCACGCGGAACCGTCGTGCCACTGCGGCGCAAGTGACGGAGGAACTCAATCAGCATCTCCCCCAACCTGTTTCGACAATCACAGTCCACCGCGAATTACATGACATGAATTTACGGGGTCGTGTTGCACGGGCCAAACCTCTCATCAGGGACCAGAACGCTTTAGCACGCCGCAAATGGTGCCGCGACCATGCAACTTGGACCGTTGACGACTGGAAACGTGTGGTATGGTCGGATGAGTCACCATTCACCCTATTCCAAACCACGGGCCGTGTTTATGTGTAGAGAACGCCCAAAGAAGCGTATGATCTGCAGTGTCTCCGCCCAACTGTGAAACATGGCGGCGGCACGGTGATGCTGTGGGCCGCAATATCATGGTTTTCATTGGGTCCTGTGGTCACACTTCGCGGACGCATCACTGCCAACGATTTGTCGCAATTTTAGGAGACCACTTGCATCCTATGGTCCGGATGTTGTTCCCGGACAATGACGCCATATTCCAGGATGATAATGCACCCATTCACACAGCTGGAGTTGTTGCAGCGTGGTTTGAGGAACATAGGGATGAAGTTCAACACCTCCCCTGGCCCGCCCAATCCCCAGATCTCAACATAATTGAACATCTGTGGTCCATCTTGGAAACACGACTCCGGCGACGATTTCCACCTCCATCCTCTCTCACAGAACTGGCCGATGCCCTGCACGAGGAATGGTGTAATATTTCACTTGCTACCATTCACGACCTCTATGCCTCCATCCCACGTCGCATCAAGACTGTTCTGAAGGCGGAAGGTGGCCCGACACCATATTAATCTGGTAACTTGCACTTTCGTTCAGGTGTTTCCATTATTCTGATAAGCATCTGTATCTCTAGATGAATGGCTTATTTCTAACACTTTTTTTACCATGGTAAACATTTTATTATGTAAATTAAGGCTTTGAAAGAGCGTGGCCATTCTATGATTGACTGAACGTACAATTCTATATCACATATATGATATGATCTACTGAAAAGTTCGTATATTTAAACGAAATCTCTATACAAGTGACAAAACTGTGTAGTTTTACCATGCGAACCATTTCTGTGAACTTTTTGTGTGCTTTCTACAAGCGTATTGCGTCAGTGCTACTTAAACTTCTGCGTTATCTTTCGTTAGGTTTGCGTGGGGGTCTTCATTTCGTCCTTTACTGTAACTATATCGTAAAGCTTACTATCATCACATAATTTCAAACATTTTATAAAACGGAGGCGTTCCAAAGCTAAAGTAATGTGAATGAGTTTACACTTATTATCATGATTTTCCTTCAAAAACTTTGCGAAGATCCAGAGGTTAGCACTTGATCAAGCTTCACTCGAACTCAGACTCATCGAGAAAATAGTTTTGAGCACCAAGATTTGCAGTTTGAATGTGAAATGAACCAAAGCAAATAAAATATTGTGAAATCGAGGACTTCCTTGATATGAATTTAGAGACCTTGCTTTGAAATGGCCTGCTAACAATGAACGAGTATAAAGCTTTGTCCATGTTCCGAAATAACTTTTGCTACAATTTCTTTCTTTCTAAAACCACATCTCTCTTCGTTGATGTCAAATTGTTTTTTTCCTCGTAACGAATTTCTTGTATGGGTATCAATTCTCACTTTTAAATTACAACCGTTCTACATAATTAGACACTAGTCAACAAATATCATCTAGACGAAATCTTTTTGAACGAACTCCTCCCAGTGATATGTATATTGGTTTTCCGACATAGAAATTCGAAGTTCCTTCACTAGCCTAGTTTGAAAAAAATACACTTCTAACGTTTTCGATGTTGAATGGAATCATCTCACTTCTTAAAATTACATTCTGTTTGATATGTTGTAGTGTTATCTTTATTTTGATAGCAAATTCCAAATGGTTTACAGAATTTCAGAATACTTGCAAAACAATTCTCTCAAGCTAATCGAGTGATTAAGTTTGGTGCTCGTTTAATATCTTCAGGAGTTAGAGCAGTTTGATCAGAAAGCGATGTAGCTCATTGAGTTTCGATTTGTTGAGTTGTGTGGTTGCTGATTGAATGTCCTAAATGTAATAATATTTTTACACCTTTTCTTCTTAAAGTCATACTTTTTACAGTGAGCTCTAGAGATGAACTTTTTGGCTTAATTCTCAACTTACTACGAATAATATGTGCATCTTGGGTTGATAACAGTACTCTCCTTTAAATTTTATTGTTAGTTGGAGCTCTTGTTAAGCCACTCTAGAACACGCTGTAGAAACTTTGCACAAGATATGGACAATTAAACTCTCGAGATAAAATGTATCTTATTGTAAATGGACACCTAAGGCTGGTCTGTTGAGATTCTAGTAGAACGATTTTTCGGAGATACAATGCTTCTTTTTCAACTTTCGATTCAAAACTCGAAATAGAAATTGCTTCGACTTATGACATTTAATATGAGTATAATGTTAAACACTGTTCGTTAATTAGTTTGGTTATAAAATATTTCAATTTATTCATGCGTTTCTTGGTTGAAAATTACGTCTCAGGAAACCCCTCTTCCACAAGAAAAATACAATGTCTGGAAGAAAGGTATATTTAAAACTTCAGCTGTTCGTGTGCCGATAATAATTTCAGGAAAACAATCTGTCTTTTGAAAGGCTGTGTCACTTTTTTGTTGATTATGACTGAACTTTCTAACAGTGCTTAAGAATAGTGCGTGTTCACTTTTTTAAAGTTTAGCCTGATTAACATATTTTCTTGGACAGGAATCATGATATCGCATTTCCTTTGATACAAAAGATTTTGTATTTTAACAAGGACATATCTTGTAGTACTTGGACAGCCTCCTTGATTGAATCATCTGCAACCGCTGTTCAAAACTTCCTAATGGTTCAATGGTTATCTTTTCCTTTAGTTGTTTCATCTTCCTACAGAAAATGCATTTCTTCTCGAACAATCCAGAGATTGTAACTACGCTTATTTCAGATTATATAGAAGAGTGGAGTAAAAGTGTTTGTTCTATAACGTTCATCTTTTCAGTTTCAGGAACATCTGTGAAGAACTTGTAGCAGTCCGGTGATATCCAGGTCTGTTTTCATCACATTAAATTTGGACATTTTTCACATATGTTGCTGCACTTAGTTTTATGAGAGAATACAAGTCTTGCAGTAAATGTTAATTTTAAATTTAATGTTTTCATGTTCCATGTTTTCTTGTTCAATTTCAGTATATCACCACTATCTTCTTACGTCTGAATAACACACTCCATACCTAGTAAATCTGAGAGAAACAAAGCAAAATCTACCACAAGAGAAAAGCCTATCACAAACAAAATCAAAACATACAAAACAATTACTGATGGTTATACAAAATAAGGAAGAAAAAGCAATATATTTTTGTACTTCTAATGTATGCCTTTGCATAATGTGTTCCTTATGGACTTACAGGCAGAAGCCGATTACAAGGAATTAAAAAAATATTTTTTGGTAAAAAGTACTATACTTTTGGTATGGAATTAAATGTATTGAATTAACAAATGTTTTAATTAAAATTCTTATCTATTTTTGTGTTGTGTTTGAGGTATACACTTGTCGAGTTGCACAAAATCTTGCCTAAAGACAATTTTACTTCGATGTTGAAAAATAAAAATAAGGTCAATTTTAGACCAAAATATGAAATAAATAAAATATTGTGTAATTACATACAGTTTAAAAACCAAAACGAACTCGCTACGCATATTCAGTAAAAAGTAACGACCATTTAAAACTTCATATGAATAGTCAGGTGTCCATTGTGATAACGTCATATATCACACCCCAATCACCGAAAAGTTTAAAAGTTCTATATTCTGACTACACACGTTATGAAAAAAAAAACAAAAAACATTACTGCCCTTTTGGTATTTTTAGGATAAATAAAAGTGCCCTGGCTCTTACACTACAGGGTTCCTCCACCTTCATTTTCCAGGTTCCCAAACATGGTTTGGGAACTCATCAGTACCTTATGATTTAGTAGAGATGTGGCCTCTGTACCTACGTCTCATGTGTATCACCTTACGAGGGTACTAATTTTAACACAAAATGTACGAGAAATTTCAAACTAGAATTCAGAGTAAGATTTGCATTGCTTCCATGTGTCTGAGAGCAACGTTAAATATATTAGTTGTTAATTATAAAGTTAACAAATAATAACATATGCTATTATAAATATTAACATAGATACTTCTATGTACGTATTAAAAACAAAATGTGATTTATACTGCCTCTTGATTTTTCATATAATTACAAATTGTATGAATAGCTTACCACTAAATATCCATCTGCGTATTTGTCAATGTCTCATTTTGCTCCGTACATATCTGGATAATCACATAATTAATCGCATTTAAACATATTAAACGCTTCTCCTGCCAAAGTTTCTCCCCAGTGAGCATGATGTACTATATTTTATTTTGTTGGTTTCTTCAGAATGTCTTAAGGTATGTACATGTGCAATTTTCAAGAATTTTGTACTATACATATTTAAATTGTCTTTCATAGCTTGGACAGTATCCCCTACGTTATTCTACACATAAGCGATGAAATCTCTTAAACGTTAGACTTCTCTTGTTATTTCTACTATTTTTTAATTAAAAAATGAAGGCCGTCTTCCCGCCTGTGTAGATCCTCATGTATTGACAAAAAGAACAGCTTTTGCGAATTCCACTACCGAGTCAAAAATAAATTTACTTGTGTACTTTATCTATTAATTCAAGCTATTGTTTATTTTAAAATTCTCAAGAGACTTTCCAGTGAAAAATCTGTTACCCTGGCGGGTTGTCATGTGTCTTTTCAAGTCAAATTTCTCAGTAAAGTTACATTCACATATCTTGCAGATCTATCATTTTCCGCCTGTATGAACTTTCATGTTAGAAATTCATCTATAGATGTATCAGTTAAAAGTTATCTCGCCTCTGTGGATTCTCATATGCCGTATCAAAGCACTTTTTTCTGTAAACTTAGACCCACAGTTTTCGCAGTTATACGGTTTCTCGCCTGTATGAATTCTGATATGCTTTTTCAAGCTACTTTTCTGTGCAAAATTAGATCCACAGATCTCGCAGTAAAAAGGTTTCTCGCCAGTGTGGATTCTCATGTGATTTTTCATGTTACATTCGTATGTAAATTGGAATCCACAGACCTCGCAGTTATACAGCTTCTCACCTGTGTGAATTTTCATGTGAACATTCAATCTTTCTTTTAATGCAAATCTAGATCCGCAGATCCCACAGTTAAAAGGCTTCTCCCATGAGTGGATTTTCATATGCCGTTTTACCTTACTTTTTTGTGTAAATCTAGATCCACAGATCTCGCAATTGTAAGGTTTCTCACCTGTGTGGGTTGTAATGTGAACAAGGAAGTTGCTTTTATATTTAAATTTAGCTCCACAAATCTCACAATTGAAAGGCACTTCGCCTACACCGATTCTCTTCTCATGTTTCACTTCATCTTTATCTGTGCATTTTGTTCCATAAACATTATACTCAGAATGATTATCCGTTGAAGAACTTATAATGTGTTCTTTCAGTTCACTGTTTTGTGTGAAATTAATTCCACAGTTTCTGGTGTGAAAAGCGTTCTCTCTAGAATTATCAACCCATCCAATACTAATATTTTCACAATCAAATTTAACTGATCTGCTAGAACACTGAAACAAATATTGAAGTATGTTAGAATTATATAGCAGGAGGAAACTGTGCCGTAAAATTTAATATATTATATAAACACTTATTTAAAAAAAATATTGATGAATTATTTTATGCCATGGAGATAATACTAACTGGATCAGTTTTAACTGATAAAAACAATCAGAAACTGAAAAGAAATGTAACAACAACAATTTCATTTCTATTAACGAATGCACAATTAAAAACGATTAATGCTTCAATGAAACATGGATGTTTAAAGAAGCCAATTCATCCATGAATCTGTAAGATAGATTCCGAGTAAGCAGAATAAATTAGTTACAATATTAATTTCCTGGAATGATTCAAATATAACTTTAACGTTATAGCTAAGAACTTTTCTTTTAACTTCGGAGATTAAAATCCTTAACAGTGTTTTGCGTAAATCTGCTATTTTGAGTACTCTAACAAAATTTCAAAATTCCCGTTTTAGGTATTTCACATCTCTATTATAAAAGCATTTACCTTGTTTCCACAGAAGCAAAACATTAGGTCCTATATACGAAGAACGAGAAATGTATATAAGTTATACAACCTATATAGCACAGTGAACTTCCAGCAAGTTCACAAGAAGTTTGAAATTTAAAGTTTGCATGTTTGCAACAAGTTTCATATTAAAATTGGAAACTTGCTCCGATAATGCAGTATGACATGTCACATAATTGCTACAAACCTGTCTCCTTAAAACTTGGTGATACAATATCAAGCGTGTGACGAAGAAAATGATTTGTAGTGGCGTTCGTGCCAAGAATCTTTAGATTTGTACATTTTCCGTTACTTTAACTATTTCACTATTCATCTTCGGAAATAGTTAATATTTTACTAGCCATTTTCTGTTACGACCACTGTTTGTGAAGTAATGACATGAATGAAGGCTTCAATTAAACATTGTTAACATTGATTTTACCCTACGTTAGAGCTATGAAACATGCTTCGTTGATTTTAAGAAGCGAACCTCGTTGTGATTTTTCACAAGCGGGTTGAACCTAACCTAACCTTCTTTTAACAAGTCTATTCCTTTTTGTTCGTGCCTGTAAATATTGCCTCTCTTTTCTTCCTTTTATATGCTTCAATATTTTACACAATTATCAAAATTGTACGAATTTCACAAAGTAAGATAAACAATTCCGGTTAGATTATTATTAATTTCACTCATGATATGCAATTCAAAGACCAAAAACATAATATTACATAGACACAAGTGGTAAAGGATACACATCATTAGGATTCTCAGCAGACTAGCTTGCGAAAACTCAACGAAGCAAACTTCATAGTTGTAACATAGGATAAAATCTGCTATATCAATGTTGAATTCAAGGCTACATGCATACATTTACTTCATAACATAAAGTGACTGGTAAAATGTAAGTCTTTCAGAAGATAAACTGTGGAGTAGTGGTTTCAATGAAGGATAGGGAACAAATCTAAAGATTCTAGGTGCGAACCCCTTTACAGGCAATTGAAATTGATTTTTTCCGCAATTGCCTCATAGGAAGCTTGATTTGAAAGGTTTGTAGCAAGTTTCCACATGTCAACTAGCAACCTTGGTGCAAGATTGTAGCAAGTTTCCACACTTGCAATGCCAAAATTGTAGGAGATTTACAATTCCGAACTACGTGCAAACTTCCTGAAAGTTTACGTGCTACCTGAAATATTGTTCTTAAAATTAAACCATTTTAATTTTCTGTATGTCTAGTGAATTTTTTCAATCTCAAGGATTAACAAATATTTTGATAAATTATTGCCTTGTAGGAATTTTAATATTATATTTGGGTGAAAGTGAGTTCAGTTTATGCAAATTCATTATGTATTGTTGTTTACATTTGGTACTTCCATTTTATTTTTGCATATAATATGCATTGGTTTTCCTTAATTGATATTCAATTTTAATATCTTTACACATCAGAAACACTTTTATTAATTGCATGAAAGAATAGCTAGGAAATACAATCTGTGGGCAAGTGTATCCATTTCACTTTTTTTTTTTAAAAAAAGGTAAGCTATAATGATCCCAGTTGCATATGGATGTGAGTGTCATTGCTGGTAATAATTCCAGGTTTGTTAATCTACCATTTATTACACGTATAAATTGATTATATGTATTGTGTTTTAAAAATCCTAAAAAAAAACATTGGTTCACATTTGGGAAGCTGCTTTCTTCTTCTGAGGTAACATGTCGTAAAATATTCTGCATAAAACTACTTTTAATAGAGAAGGAGGTTACCTTGGTCTAACTTAAATCTACCTTTTCGATATTCGCAGCATTCAACCGATGGAAATCGAGAAATAACATCTCTCAGAAACCTTTATTCCGAAACTATAAGCTGAACTACCTGATTATAAGATAAGCATGCTTGAAAAATAGCTGTCTTTATCTTCAAGTACTCTAATACCAAGAAACGTTTTCTAAATAGAAAACTATGGACGAGGTGAGTGGATTTTCTTCCGGTTTGGTTCCTGAATATAACGATTTTTTTTAGGTGAAGGACAATTATAATACACAAAGGGAAGGGAAAGTAATTTTAAACCACCCGGATCACTGGTGTGAATCCCCCACTCTTTCAAGTTCCCGCTGACAGTTTGAACTCAGTAGTCTCTATTGGTTCGAGAACGTCAAATATTAAACACAAAATCATAGAAGTGCTTTACCTAAAGTCTCCTGGGAAGCAAAAAATGGATACCACTGATCATTTCCTTTCCACATTCTTGGAACCCCTAATTGTGGTAAAGTTTCTGAATGTGGGAAAATTAAACAAGTATCAGCATACGTGGTATGATTTCACAGACACTCTTATCCTTGATTATCTGTTCACATATTTTTATTTCACTGGTTAACTGTGTTTTCACATTGGTAAAGTTTTGATCGTTGGAAGCACTCTTTCAACAAGATATTGCAGCCCTTTAGGGTAGTGTTCTTACACTCACAAAACTAAGTTCTTTACGAGGTCATCAATCACATAATATCCGTCAGTGTATCATAGAAGTTAAGATAGTGCTTTTTTCTTAAACGAGACTAAGTCTTCTAGCAATTTACATAGATTACAGAGCCACAGTCCTCTGTCCAGCATTGGACGTGTCTACGAACTAATGTTAGTTCCCTAACAAGGTGAGTAAAATAACAGTTTTTGAAAGAAGCGACATTAGTAATATATTTCTGTATATATATATATATATATATATATATATATATATATAAATAAATAAATATATATATATATATATATATATATATATATATAAAGGTAAATATCCCAGAGAGGATCCGTAACTGCATTTATAACGAGATATACAATATAGAACATTGAAACAACTAACCTGCAATGGAGGCATTTGTCCCACCGAACACTCTTCAGGACAAATTATTACATTTTCAGATTCCTCTTCTTGTTTTATGTGCTCATGGATCTCTGAGCCCACCACACTACACTCAGTTCCACTGCATTGAGTTGCATCATCTAAAGCAATTTCTACTTGTTTAACAATTTCTGTTGATAAGTTAATTTCTTTGCAGTTTAATTTATCTTTAATTTGTTCTACCTTGGTCTCGGTATTTGATTCAATTAGGTTATCCGCCTGTAATTAAAATAAAGTAAATAGAAGTGCTCTAAAACAGAGGAAGCCAAGGCTCGCGAATTATGATCCTTATACATAACACCAGCTAATTGGAAATAAAACTAATAGCCGCAAAACGGCCAGCCGGGTGGCCGAGCGGTCTGCAGCAGTAGGTCATCGACTCGAAGGTCCCGGTTTCGAGTCCCGGGAGGACATGGATGTGGATTTTAAGAGATAAAGGCGAACAGTGATGGGCCGAAGACCAAATTTACTAGACGGGCCCACATAAAGATAAAAAGAACCAAGTTTACCAAAAGCTGCAAACGACAGTAATATTTTGGTAACGATATACACGAAGGGAAAATTTAAAACAACTTTTGTATCTCTATAACCAACATAAAAATCATAAAATAATTAATATGAGAAAGAAATTTGTTCACGTTATGATTAATGGAATGTACTGATTCAAGCAACAATCAATAACGAGAAGCTTTAAATAAGAACATGTGTTGTATTTAGAATTGACATTTAAAATTTTAATGGACTGATCAAGGGAATATATTAAGCTAGCAAATGATACTCGTAAGAAGAGGATTAACGATTTAACACCCAATGTTTAGGTAGACCTCGAAATAAAATTAATGAATACAATATGTTTCAACTATTGATTTTACTATCCGATATTTTACTCCATTTGATGGAGAATTACATTCCTCAATTGAAAAAAGGGGTTCAAAAATATGTCTATGCTAAAAAAAACAGCGTTTGCATGAGAAAATATATTATTGTATCTGAAGCGTGTACGATAATAAACATAAAAACAAAATTTAAGAACATAGAGCGTAATGAAGCAAATTCGCACCAAGCAAGCAACTTGAAATATTAAAAACAGAAATAACGAGCTTTGAAATAATAAATGAAATGAAACAGCATTAATGCCTCTGCAGAATTGTGGTATGATGCTTGGTAGACAGTGACGTCCATGAAATATATCTACAGAATATAAGTTTTATAACTAGCAACGGGAAATAATTCATTAATTAATTGGGAATTCAATTTAAAAGTTCTAAGATGATTTTTTATTTTTTTTATATATTTAGCAGTTAAATACGAAAACACCTAAAATTTCTATGTTATTCATAAACAAATATTTTATCGATATTTACTTCTCAAACCACTTTCAAAGACAATTTTCATTTTTCTCCAGTATAATACGTAGATCATGGACGTTATCCGACATTCTTAAATTTGGAAATTTGTAAGTACATATTTTTAAATGTTCCAAACACTTTGTTTCAGAAGAAAATTCATGAAAATATGACTAAAAAGATATTAGAATTTTCAAATTATAATTAAAACAGCCAAGTTAATCAAGGGAAAATTCGTGAAATTTCATGTAATACACGTTCATTTTGAGGTCTTATAAAAAAAATACATCCAAAACTCGATTTAGATGCCAGAACCGTAGATACCTCTCTAATTTGTATAGCGACGTAAGTACCCGACCACGAGCACTTTAATTTCGTTCTAATTCTCACAAGAACTGCACAGCAATGAACTAAAAATTTCCCTGTAGGCATTCTATTAACAAGTGCCTAGTTTCTGAGGTAGAGGAGTGTAAATCTAGGACTACATTGTCCCAAACAACTTCGTATCTTCAGACAGCCCTGTTGGCTTAGTAAATCACAACCAAATATGTGATCAATACAAACATTTCAGCAAAGCTTATGGTTACAGCATGTCGCTTAGAGAAGAGTTCAATAGTTGCCCTATGAAACTATATTATTAACTTGATAATAAAATTCCTGTGTAGGGGAAACGACTATGCAGTATTTTTTTCAATCATGACTTTAGTGAAATAGATATGTTGGGTACAGCTTCTATCGTGACTTGCTAAATCGACGTTTTGTGTGCTTTTCTTTAGATATCATGCCACTAGTGAAAATGTCATCATAAATATGCACACCTCTAGCGCCGAAAGTAAACATTTTTGGCAAATTCCACTGCGGAAATATCATACTTAATGTCGCCTATATGGTTGTATTGTTTTCACTTTCGAACAATCGGTATTCCCCTGCGTAGCCTAGTCGGTAGTGCGCTCGACTTCAGTGCGAGCGGTCCCGGGTTCGGTTCCTGGTGGGGGCTGAAAAATTTCGGTGCTGACCCAGCATCGTGAGGACAATTGGGGGAGCTGCTGTGAATGACAAATCACAGTGAGAGCTTCGGCTCTTCTCTCCC
>JAGDQP010005296.1:57560-79297 GCA_022664845.1 Lepisma saccharinum
TCTATAGTACCATGTAAGCGATCTCAAAACATAACAAACATTCCTTTCAAGACTTTTCGAAAGACGCTAAAGGCTTGAAAATTTATGGTGACATTTTCACAAATGGGATGATATCTAAATTAAATACATGTAGGTTTAGCAAATGACAGCCAAAATTGTAACGAATGCATCTATTTTACCAATATTATGATGAATGGGTTGCTGCGTAGATGTTTTCCCTACTTAGGAATTTTATTACCAAGATTTACTGTGCTTTCGTAGGACAAGTATTGAACTCTCCTTTGCATGTCCAAAAACTTAGTTTAACGAAAGAGCTCAACTAGTTTAACAAATTTTGATTTAGGTCCTTGGTTTAACAAAGGGAAAATCAACTCTTTTGGCCTCTTACGCACCCGCTTTAAGTTTCATTGGCATTGTTGGAATATGTGTACAAAAAATCCCAAAGGAAATTGTTTTGCCTTAAATTCCACGAAAGCTGGATAGTATGCTTTTAAGTTCAAAAGAGAACAGGAGCGAAAATAACTTGAGGACCAGATTAAACCAACCTATACCGAATGTATATTTTGGAAAATTTCCACTTAAAACTTTCCTGATTACTAGAGAAACAGAATGAGTGTACGGTGTATATATTTACCAACAGGAGTCGTAACTCGCTCAGTAGTCTGTTGGCTTTGAATTTGGGAGGTTTGCTGGGTTTGATACAACAGCCGATCATCCCGACTCAGTGTTTTCCCGGGATTTGTCTCAGTCACTCTCAAAATAAGCCCTGGCAAATTCCTTCCCACACTCTTCCCCTAATTTATACCCATCTGAGTCTTAGATGCCTAAAAATTACAAATAAATACAAATCTGTTCTTATCAGTTACTGTTACCGCAAAATTACGTATTAATAATATTTCTGATACGAGTATATATTTGAAAGTTGATTTTGATAATTTTAAAAAAATGTAAACTCAGTTAGGATGGTTTCATATGCTCCTACTTAGCCGTGGAACAACTTTACGTAACAAGCGAGATTTTACGAAATTCGAGGACAATATCCATAGCACGTTTAGAGTCTATTTTATCCACTCATATAGCAAAAAATGTCTAGAAAATAGCGATATAATACAGTCAAGTTGAAAGTCTTTGGTGGCACACAAACATCGATTTTCCAAATTTAATACGTTCACTTGCATTTTGGTATCATATACAGTGACGAGTGAAATACCTGAGAAATATCTTGTCTTTAAATTCGACACCTCTTTGATGTTTAGAAATAATTCACAGTTAACTCTGGAACTTGTGTTTGCTGTGTGAATATAACAGGGTCAAACTGTACGTTGCAATTAGTGAACGTGTGCCCACGTGTCAACCAGGCCCTGGATTACCACTAACCAATCAATACTTATGTTCATTCGTTAAGGGGTGCACGTATCCCGGTGCCCACTACGTGAGTATGGTCCTGGGTCTGCAATGGATTTAAAAGGAGAAAGAAGTGGAAGTCATTTCCCGCCATTCAAGTTTAACAATACTGTTTCTCTTTTTCCAGTGGCTGAACAATGAGGTCGGCTGTAATTATTTATGGCTGAAGAGGTTTGTCCCTTAGATAAGGAATTACAAGGAAAAGAGCTCGGAAGAAAGACCACAAACTATATCCGAGAAACTTATTTTCGTTGAAATTCAATATTTTTGTTCTGGATGTTTAGTTGTATTTTGTAGATAGCTTATTAACATTCACTTCCTGTATGAATATGTAACTGTTTCAAACTGTCTTTTGCAACTAGGGAACGTGTGCCCGCCCATCTGTTAACCAGCTTCATGTTTACAGATATTTAATAATGAATAATGTCATTTCGTAAGGGAAAAGCACGTGCCTGGGTGCTCCATTTGTTCGGGCCTGATAAATATATTATTGCATCAGGGGCAAGTACAACAAATTAACATTAAAACGGAATATAAGAATATATAGTACAATGAAGTAAGTCCGTACCATGGAAATGTATGTCTTTAGAAATAAATATGTTTTCAAGAAGAAACGAAATAGCATAACTGACGATGCTGAATTGCGCTGTGGTACTTGACTAGGAGTAGCGTCCATGAAATATCTCTACAGGACAAATACTATTCAATTGCTAGTGCAAAGTTTTTTTTTTTACTTTTTATGAACTCAATTTGAAACAAAACAACTTTAAAAGGAATCTTAATATTTGTTATATATGCCAGTTAAGATAAAAACGCCTGCAATTAAAAATTTCCTCCGTTATATATTGATAAATATAAACTTCATCCATACCCTCTTTCCAGAATGCTTTCAACAATAATTTTTCATTTGCTATAATATATATATATATATATATTCAAGATTAGGTACGTTTTTCGACTTTCTTGATTTCAAGAAATATTTCAGAATCTATTTTTCACTGATCCAAACATTTTTTTTTTGAAAAAAAAAAGTCTTGGGAACAGTTGTGACTTATAGAAAGGTCCGAATTTTAAAATTATAATAATAAACAAGCATCTCATTCAAGTTTTAAGAAGCTTGAATTGTCTGATTTTTCACAGTTAAACCCTTCTATACATATTGTACACAGGTAAAGCATCTAAAACTTAACGTAGATCCTAGAATCGCGGAGTACTGGGTAATAATGTCTAGAGTTATATTTTTACAATCAAATTAAAAGCACCTGTTTCCTACACAACGAAGATGAAAGAAATTGCCGTTTGTGTCAAGCTACAAAATAATATCTTAATTCAACTCACTTGTAACTTAAGCTCGTCCTCTAAACACAGTCCAGGACCAGTTAATACACTCTTGAATTCCACCTCTTGTTTTATCCCTTTAATTCTTTCTGAACAGATTCCAGGTCCTTCTCTTCCATCAGCGCCAACTACGGCCATTAATGATTCTTTAACATTTTTTGTCCATAAAGAAATCTCGTCGTAATTAAGTTCCTCAACATTCTTTACATAGTTGCCGGTACTTGGCCCAGTTGAACTGCTTTGCTGTATGGAATATAAAAAATTGTCATTACAAAATTAAACAGTAAAACAACAAATATTAAATAAATTATCCGCTAATAAACCTGAAGAACACTCTGGCTCTTAAGTAGATATTAATTTTATAAACTAGCAGTTTCAGCTTATATAACTGGCGTCGAAATTACGGCTTTCGTGCTTTGAAATGCTGCAGAACAAAATTTTGCTATATAAATTTATATCTATAGTTGCATGTACCTTCATCAGCATTCTCCTCAAAAGAAAACCCTAGAAGAGAATTCCTGTTTTTAAAAGATGTTCAGAAACCTACATTTCAGAACTATTTTCTTTTATTTAAACAAGTAATTTTTCATTATAGTTACAAATAACATATAATTATAAACTATATAAATACCAAAACTGTATGTGAACAATTACTGTAACAATATTTTGCTTCCTACATATATACGTTACGGAAACTGAGATTTGCAGCTCTTAATGTTAATAACCTTGCAAATAAAACTGAAATATGTTATGTCGCAACGTTTAATCACTTTCATAGAACTGTCTCACATCGCATTAACAGATTAAACTGTATTAACAAAAAAATGTTTCACCAGTGTTCACAGTTCTCATGTAGAATAGCAAGTTGCTCATGATTCACATATGGATAAATTAGTATCCAAAACCATAACGAAGCAACTGGCATGCAAAACGCACTTTTAGTAAATAATCTCGTTGTACAACAAATCAATGAAGGGACACGTTGATGTCTGAGATATTACAATGCATATACAGAATATACAACACACGTATATCATAAAATACTTCTCTCTCTTTAATGTAGTTATTCTGAAATTCCATCAAGTGAAATTGACATTTGATTATATGGATGAAACATTATTCGCAGTGCGAATACAAAATAATGATAATCTTTTAATTATTATTTAAATAGGAATAGATTTTCTTGAAGAAAGATAAAGAATATAAACACCTAGGCCACCGAATAACCAGTAAAAACCTTTAATTCTCCCTCCCGTGGGGCGTTTTCCTGTCCATTAATATTTATGGTATGTTCACACATTTTTTTTCCAGCTCTATATTGTCACGTACACTGCAAAGAGTTAAACTTTTAAAGCATTTTACCAGATAGAATGGTTTGGTGCATACGTCCTTTTAATTCGAAACTTCTAATAATATAGATCTTATTTTCTTTATATAAAATTTGTATTTTCTGTTAGAAAACTTGCAGAAAACACGTCATGCAAGTTGTGACAGGTATATTAATTTTGACTACTTAAGACCTTACCTCACTATAAGCCTCCAGATCTTCAGGATTTTCCTCCTTTACAGCTACAAAATGTAAGTTGGGGTATGGGATGTCTAAAGATCCACTATCATCAGATGCCATTTTATTTATGGTAATACTTCCAAGTGAAATAACACAAAAAACGTCTTCGCTTATGATATCTGTGAAGATTTTCAAAACGTAATTTTGTAGGGGGAACAGCAAACGTTTATTTCCGCGACATTACTGAAAGAAAGTGCATTCATTCACATTGCATAGTGTTTATAAATTAGAAAAAACAACGAACTGTAGAATTTCGACATGTATTATTATTCAAATTAAATTAAGACTACAACATTAAAAAAATACGAAATACTCAAACATACTTAAGCATCATTTAACTGTTATTAATTTGTTGCATCAACAGACCTGATGTCTCGTTAAAACAATCTTAATTAATAGATGAATATAACAACTCAAAAATATATAATATGATTGATGCCTAATTCTTCATTGCTAACGCAAAGTGTAAAACGTGTGCACCAAACTTACAAATAACAAATAAATATTGGATAAAAAATAAAACAAAATACTGCTAGTATAATTCATGAGAGATTAACAAGTTTCTCTTTCAATTACGTATTTAATTAATGGAGATTATTGATTATTAAAAACGTTTTTTTTTTTAAAGATTTGTATGCACAGGGTGTTTGAAAGCTTTTGTCCACAAATAAAATGGTTTATTCTGGACCTGGAACAGAATCAGTCTTATAAACACAGTCCGAAAGATACATAATTATGAAATATAAGATTTCAAACTTCAAGCTTGATAAAATTATGACAATAGTAGATGCAATGAAAAATTATCCATAAACCAAAAATAATACAGAAAAGCGAAAATCTGTAGGTAGGTTTTGATGACGTGTGTCAATACAGATTCAGTAAACTACAACGTGAACACTTGCGAGTAGCGACAGGATGACCACACGAGACTGGACCATTGTCGCGCATGTGCATTACTGCTTAAAAGTAAATATTACTTCCAAGCATGTGGTTCCAGTTGCCAATAACTTTTCTCTTATATATATAAACGCATTAGGAAATTTAATAAAATTAGTGAACAAATGCATGTGGAGGTTAGGTAAGTCAGGTACGGTATTTATATTGCACACACGATTAAATCGTGTTTTCACAATGCACTGTTCCTGTCGCTAGTCACAAGTATGTGAACTATCTAGAGTGACAATGTTGGCAATATGTTATAAAGCTTCACTTTTCCAAATTGCATCACAAAAATACTTCGATATATTTGGAGTTTAATAGTGACAGTGATAAAATGCGAAGAACAGAAAGAAGTGTTTGAAACTCAAAAATAAACGATGTGTGGAAGATTGCAAAATAACGAAAGGTACTTGTATCTCTGGTACCGCAATAGAAAATTCGGTGATAGTACAGTTCAAATACTTACCAGAACTTTGACATTCATGGCAAAATCTAATGCAGTAAAGAATCAGTGCTATCATATTGAGAAGAAAATTAGGTACTCTGAATAATACCAAAATGGAACACGTCAATGAGAAATAGAATGCACTGAATACGTCAAGATCATATTCAAATGTGTATTTTCCACAGGTTTGTTCATTACTGGCACAGAACACCACGATTCTCTTCGATATTTGTTACCAAATATTTCAAAATATTGATTTGGTGCCTCATTCCAAATAAATAGGGTTTTCAATTATTTTTATGAACTTCAAGCAACTAAGGTTAAGAGCTATAATTATAATGTTTCCAATTATAAGTGTGAGTGGTTTTGCTGAGTGAAGAACCATAAAACTATAATAAAGTTCTCAAAAACGTATAGATTGGACAAGATGCTCCTCTCCTTAGGACTTTTATTAATTAAGATGAATTTCCATGCCCTCTGTTGTCACAATACGACTTCTATAAACCAGGGATAACAGTGTTCTAGGAGCACTAGTTATCCGTTCATTTGAATTTTATTGTTAAGGCCTTTGGACAACTTTGGCTTCAGCAGGATCAATGATGATGGGATGACTGGTGGAATGAAGAAACTGGGCGGAAGCAGGAGAACTCCGAAGAATCCACGCACATGGTGTTTGTCCACCACAAAGCTTAGATAATACGAGTAGGGATTGCACCGACGACACGAAGCGCCAGCGGTAAGCACTCTAACCCTTAAACCAACACGGCCCAGTTTCTGTTCATATTACGTAATTGTTTAATTAATAATGATACAAAATGTTTATAAAGTGAACGCATACATTAGTAAAACATATTAGGGCATACTTTAGTTAATACTTTACCTCAGATAGTGATTTAAAATTTTGTGGAAACAATGATGCTAAAAAGAATATTTTTTTTTAAATTTTTGTCCCACTTTAGAAAAAAAACTGCTTTCTTGCTATTCCGGGCCTCAGACGTTATTTTATGAATAATCAAATATAAAACATATTGGCTTACTACAAATAGATACAGTATAACTTTATTGTGACACCCTCTGACAATATTTAATTGCAACACTATATATCGTTGCTTACCGCCCGAAAATATATATATATATATATATATATATATATATATATATATATATATATCGTTGCATAGAATTCCCTCTTCTTTCGAAATCGACATAATGGTAGGCGTTATGATTTACACAAGGCGTTCCGAAAGAAAACATATTTTTCTTATTCTCCTACGACTTCGTCTTCTGTTTGCGCATGTGAGTTAAAATTTCGAATTTTCGATATAATTTAAAGATTTTGATCAAATGCAAAAATTATCATCCAAGTCTTATTGATAGTCTTACTCGATCATTTCTAACATTATTGTAGTGTTAGACCAAGCCTAGCTAGGAAAACTGGTTGCAAAAAGCGCTTGACAATCTACCAACGACGGGAATCCCTCAAAATTGATTCTTTCATGATTGTTTGTCAACCAGCGCAAGTTGCAGTGGTGAACTGTTCCAGGTACATTCTGGAAATATTTGTATTTCTTAGCTAGTTCACCTCTGAACCTCACGTAGAAGTGGCTGCCATTCGAATCCCATCCGTGCCCAGCCCAGCCACCCAACCATTAAGGACATAATGTACGTGTACAGATGGAGAGTTAGTTCCCCTTCACATGGAGCTGAACTAAGGAAAATAAATTGTATCCTTAATTAAGATCCTGACCTAAGGATCGTGTGAGCAGTGACTTGTAGTTACTTCAGGATGGAAATTCTTTATGTCCTTATTTTTTTCTCAGTTACGATGAGATAGAAACTGTCCCTATTTTCTGTCCTGATCTGCTTCCAGCAACCAATCAGAAAACAGTTGCGGTTTCTGGTTTTCAGCTGTTTCATTTAACGCCAAATTCTTGAATAAAAATAGCAAATGGATAGATGTCAATGTTGACGGAAATACGTTTCCATGTTTCGATAAATAAAATGTATATTCGACATGTCGAAGATAAGTCCGAAACAGAAGAGAGTGACTAAATAATTTGCAGTGGAAGAAGGTTACAGATGGTGTGCGCGATGGTAAAGTTCAGTTTAGGTGAGTCAAAAACTGTTAAAATAAATACAAGGAAAATTATGTTTGCAACCTGTGTTAAAGTGTTTACGGGTTGGGTATGGACACAAAGAGTGAGTATTAAACATAGCGTATAATAAGAAAGTTAACCTTACTTTACCTAACCGGTCTTGGCTGGCAAACGCTCTTTCTGGCTTATTCGTGAATTTTGTAGTAACTTACGTAGCACGAAGTGACAGCATTAGTATTCCTTCTTATGGTACCTTATCTCTGTGTGAAATCGAGCACTGGCACGCATTTACGAAAATTATGAAATATAGGTTTTGCAACATATTTCACTCTTCAATGACTCATTTATTTATTTATTATTATTGCGTTTCAACATTTCCAAATACGTTGCAAACATATCTCCTGTATTTGTTACGATTTTTGGCTGCCACAAACTGCATTTTACCCGACTAACAACTTGAATATTTACCCCTGAACAATGGCTGTGTTAAAAGTACGGCGAATCGCGTATAATGGAAATTACCTAACCTGACTTTTCGAATCCGCGATTTTTAAAGCAATTAGTCCGCGATTTTTAAAGCAAAATACACGTGATTTGAGGTGATGCTATTAGCATTCCTTCGCTTGTCGCCATAGTAGTATACGATACGATGAACAACTAGAGTACATATTTAACAAAATAATAGTGACACATGCCTTTTCGTAAAAGCCTACTTTTTGGTTAGCTGGCTGTCGGTGTGCGTATAAGTGTCTGTGTGAATTATTTGCAAGCGAATGAGTGGAATAGAACGTATATCCTGCACAATAGCTGACGGACGCTGGGGAACCTAAAGTGAATCATCTCTCATTTTGGGCTACTGTCCTTCACTAGGTGTTTATAGAAGTGGCTGTGTGGCTTTAGTTCTGATGACGGGGTGAACTTTGGATATACTTATTTTCCCCAATTTTGGCACCCGGTGACTCAATTAATCTGTGGGTACCTATATTACATATTCGTTGCATCGATTTCATTATCGTGAAAAAACGTCGGAACCGTCCATTTCACAATCTACTTGCATCCATGCAATGTGAAGGTCAACGCGCACGTCTTTAAGAGACTTCCACTGTTGGCACATCTCGATAAAGATGATATCGGGCGGAGGAAGATACATGCACAAACACAAAGTAATGCCAAGCGAGCGAGGGTGGGTTAGTTAGAGCCAGGTTAGGTATAATTCAGTGCATGTTGCTATCGCTATAAAGGACAGTCTAATTCCTGCCCTTAAATTAGCTTCAGATACTGCAAATGGTCCCTCTTCTTCACCGTCCTTTCTCCTTAGTGTAATTTTAAACGGCACCTTACATTTTTCAATATTCACGAACTCCAAATCCGTTTAGCGGTATCATTTCTTTTGTAAATTTTACCTTTTAGTTCACACCACTGTGTAAATTATTTGTAAGGGAATGCTATATGTGGCTCAATAGCTAGCTGACCGAAACCGAAATTTATCAAATCTTGGTTTGAAAGGAAAGCACCGAACAATTTGAACTATGAAGAAAGGAAACGACAACTTCTTGATCTGCGCAATTAATGTCTTCTGTAACCCTTCCCTGCCCCTCCTTTTTTAAACAAATGTTTGGAACCGTATTAAAAATTTGACTATTTACTACTTTTCTACAGAAATACATTCCTTCATATTTGTATATTGCTTTTAGATTCATGACACAACTCACTGTAACATGCAACCTTCAACATTGATAGTATGATTTTTTCCGATGTTATTTCTCCGTGATATAACTTCTGGTCAAATAGCTCCTCTTTTTTTCTTGGATTGCATTACTAAAAGAGAAGCATTTGTGTGTTTATTATACATTATCACTGTCTGGATTCCCAAGATTAATCTTCGTCTTGCGTTATTCAAGTATTGTTTGGCATGTTTAACAGATGTATCACCAGATCCCCTTACCGTCGATACATACTGCAGTCAATGATCGTCAGAAGGCACCAAACTTAGTTCAGGTTGAAAGAACTTCCATCGTTGTTTCAGTTTCGAGCAGTGGGAAGTAGTAACCTGTATTAAGGACTCAGTTGATGTCTGCATGAAGGGGGACTTACGTAAACGTAATAAGAATAAAAATACGTCAGATTACCGAGATCGTAGTGGATTGAAACAAGGTGATGGCTTGTCCCCACTGCTCTAACTTTGGGCTACAATATTATCAGTGCTGTAGTCCTAGAATTGTCACAGGGTATACGCTGTGACTGTTTTAGTAATTTTCACAGGGTATACGCTGTGACTATTTTAGTTCATGAAACTGTAAGCGAAAACAACACTAAGAAAAAAAGCCTATGTAAATTAAACGCTTTTCTATGTCCTAGGACGACCACCACTTTTTTGTTAGTGGTAAATCAATACAAAAACCGGCGTTGGTTTCGGCGATTCGCACAATCGACGTGTTGTTAATGTTAATTGAACACAGCGCAGGGTGTCATACTAGCACAATTACAGTGATGAATCACCGAAATCATTACATACGTTGTGTTAACACAAACAGCGGTTTTCGCCCTGGGACACCGAAAGGTGTTGAATTAAAGCAACCATTTGTTTGTGGTATCTGTTTTCGTTTATTTTCTGGTGATTCCGTATTTGGTCTAATTTCTGTGCGTGTACATGTTGGTGAACACTGCCTCATTACAGTGAAATCAACGGATGTTTCTTTGCTACTCCGAAGTTCCAAAACAAAACGAGAAAAAGAGAATATATATACTCGTCAGTACTTACTGAAAAAAATAATGTCCTTATACATGTTGACAAAGCATGACGTGTATACGAACGTTACACAACTTACGAACGTTAAAGTTCTTGCAGGTATGAAATAAAATATTTATAAAAGCCCCTATTAATCATTTTACAGAGAAAAGAAACTGCTTCGAAAACAAGGAAAATGTATCGGAAATATTTCGTAGTGTGCGAGCAAATATTGAAACTTATGTTGAATTAAAACACATGTATACACACAATGAACGTCGTTATATAATTTGGCAACCTATGACCAGTGGTAGCAGTAATATTGCAAATTAAGGCAAGACATTTCGGCTCTTATAGGATTCTTCTTTCGTGTGTGTGTGTGTTTCAACATATTCTAGTGATTCTGCCAACAATTATAGAAATTTCTGTAGTAATTAATTATGTGAATATCCCTTAGTCATCCTTTCTCTTTGCGAAGTGCGCAGTAGGAAAGAAACGACCGATGATTTCGTCGTTTTGAGACAGTCCTCACGATGTGCACGCAGAGAAATTTAACCTAATGTAGACGCACTCTTTTGTAGTCCGTCGGTCGACAATTTTCGACTCAGGAATAACTAGTGCTAGGATATTTTTGAGAGTAATTAAGCTAAGAAACATCCTGATCAAATTTACTTGTGTGGAATTCTTCAAATTGTAGTAGTTAAGAGATGGAGATAACAGATACGCATCATGTAGTTTTCCCCTTCTCAACATTTTGTTCCCGATCACATGAACAAAAAGTATTTGACAGTAATAAACTCACCGAAGTCATAGCCAAATTCAATAAATAAATGAAAGTAGATGGTATCCGCATCTTGGCAGAAGGTAAATCCTGATATCACAAGTTAACCAGAATGTATAGCGCGTATACCCTCGATTACAGCCCTGAATAATATTAGTATAGCATTCACGAGGTCGTGGGTATCCCAGCGGTTGACAATTCTAACAGAGATTTCCACGGTTTTTCTTCAGTCACACCAAGCAAATAAAGGGATGTCACCTTCAAGATATGCCCTAGTCGACAACTTCCCGACTCCTTTTGCTTCCCCTATGCCGGCCTGAGCGTTCAATATCTAAGACCAAAAAAAAATTCAAATTCATATTTGGATACTAAAATTAAAAGGACGACAAAGAGGGGCTAACATTGAATGGTTTGAATCAACTGTTCTTAGACGCGAATGACGTAGATTTAATAAGAGACGATTTGGTGCACTGCAAACTGAGAATGATGATGTAGTAGAAGGTTGTGATATGTCTAAAGCTGAAAGGAAACAAAATGTATGATACCAAACCGAAACACACATGATGAAGGCAATAGATACATGGCAATTAGTAATGAGGTCATAGAGAATATAAATAAAATGTAAATAATTAGGAGCATGTACACCTGTAAAAACGAGGTCACAGAAGAAATAAAAAATGTCACTTAGATTTGGGCAACTCATGTCTCTATTCAGTCAAGATACTACTCCGGCGATTAATATCAACAAAGCTTAATTTCAAAACACATAGAAAGGTTATTCTACCGGTAATACTTTACGGTTTCGAACGTTGAACATTAATTGTGTGGTTGAAAATAAGATTCTGAGAAAGATCTAGGGGCCGAAACTGGAGCAGACCATAGTAGAATGGAGGAAATCACATACTCAAAAACACCTCAGACTGTGTGATTGTAAAAAATAGTGAAATCAGTATGGCTAAGTTGAACAGGACATGTAGCTCACATGGAGGAAAATGAAGATTATATTCCACCGGGGTTGGTAAGCCGAAGGGAAACAAGACCGAGAAAAACCGACACGTAGTTAGGATGAAAATTTTAGAAGCGATATTCATGATGAAAAATGGATGATGTGGGCCAGGAAAAAGTCCAAATGGCGAATGATTGTTTTGTTAATGCGCCAAAGAAGTTGTCAGTTACGTAAGTCATGGAGCTAGTGATAGATGTGCTCTTTCTTCAGATAATAATCAAGATAAGAGTTCAACGAGATAAGAAATTAGTGGTAAACATATATGCATATGGCAACCGACGAATAGGAAAAACACAATTTCCGGTGAATATTTAAATGTATATAAAATGAAAGAGAAACAAGTTATAGAAAATTAATCCTATATAATTATACCTGTATCATAGGAAAAATCGCAACATGTTTCATCAAAATCTAAATTAATTTGAATTAAATTAAATTTTTAAGGCCTTTAAGCAATTTTGGCTCAGTGAGGATGGATTATGTTAGGGAGATCGGTGGAATGAAGAAAGAGGGAATAACGGAAAACACAAGCGCGTCGTGTGTGGAATAAATAAGGACAAGCATGTGTACAGACACATGACATATACAGGTAGAATAGAATGTGGAATAGCACGTTCGCGTATGCGCATCACTAACCGTGACTGCGTCTCCCCGCGGCTGACTCCACCCAGCTGCCTTCGGAGACACCATGCGCCCCTTACACACCTCGCGAACCCTGGTGTCATTAAAATATTCTAGCTTTTAGTAGTCTCTCAAGCAATTATTATTAATAATATCAACATATATAGCTATTTTTGAAAGAAAAAATCTTGCCCCCCGCCGGGATTCGAACCTAGGTTTTCTATATTATAAGCCAACGCCTTTCCAGTGCACCACGCTACGACCTGGCAAACGGTGGTTTGTTCGTTGCATTTACCATGTGTGTTACTTGACGTTAACCAGCGACGTGAACTATGGCACCGACCACGCCTACTTCGCGAAAAGTACCGAAGCTTGCCGAGTGAGTAGTCGTCAAAGGGAAGGAGAGGGAGGGGGAGAGCCTTACACACTCTCCTTGCGTCGGAGTGGCATTTTTTAAAAATGTTATTTAAATGAAACAGAATCCTATACCCTATGATATTTAATTATACAGTATTTTGATAATACATTTCAAATGAACCAAGACTGAATACCACCGACATTTTTTTAACCTCTTAGGCATGAATAAACTGCTGTCTGGGTTTATTTTTCTGCTTGGCGGGCTGAGGGCTCCTTTTCCTATATTCTAGCGGGAGAACAGTCGTTCGTTGCTTAGTTCGCTGTGTTGTTTGTTGTAGTTTTTAGTGGATTTAGTGGAGCTTTATTTTCTGTTCGTATTTAGTGGAACTGTGTTTTTGTGTTCGTATTTATAGTGCGTTGATGTGTGAGTAAAGTCGATCAAAATGAACGAAATTAAACAGCATGAATGTTCAGAGTGTGGTAAGAACTATGACCATAACAAATCACTTAGGCGTCATATTTCGAAAGCACATCTGAATAAATTAAACAAAATCGCGCCTTCTTTAAAGACCCAGAAATCATTTCCTTATCAATGCCCAAATTGTGATAAACAATTCAATCATCTTGAAAATTTCAGATATCACGAACAAAAGTTTCATGCAGAACAACCAATTAAGAAAAGTCACCTTAAATGTGTTCTATGCACTTTTGTAACGGACGGGGGAAAATAAATCACGAACATTTTGCTTTACAACATGCTCTTAGAGTGGAATCAGAAAAAAAGCAGTTTCCATCATCAGGGGATTTTGTACAAAGGTACCAAACCAGAAACCTTTCCAAAACCAACATTAATGGAAACAATTGAGCTAAACCAACTCACAAGGTTTTCTAGAACGAAAATCAATAGGCATTACAGGCACAAACCTGCCAGTGCACGGCCAGCACTATAGACTATACTCCCTCTGATATGTAGGCCACTAGACCACGGCCAAAAATGAAATATACCACTCATACAGCAAAGGTTTTTGCTAATAAGAAAACTATCTTTGAAAAGAGAAATAGAAAGAACCGACCACCAATTTCACACATTTTTTAAAAGAAACAAGGCAAGTAAAGAAAACAAACAACAAATGTTAACATATAACATTTATGCACACACAGGTATGCATACTCTTACATGCACATGAGATAATTTGTTTCTGGCGTGTGTACTCACTTGTCATAGGCTATAGATATAATGAAAAACACAATCACACACACCTTATTTGAACGAGTAAGAGGAAATCATCCTAAAGAAGGCCTTGGGCGGGTTAGTGCACTCTCCTCTTATATACATGGCCACAGGTTCAATTCCAGCCCGGTCTGGTTCCTGAAAAGGAGGCTGGATATAGACCCAAACTGGAACAAACCAAAAACTTCCCCAACACGTTTTACATACCTGACTAGAAACAATGTGACCTCGGAATAGCCAAGAGGTTAGCACGCTCACACTTTATACAGGAGGTTACGGGTTCGATTCCCGCCAGACCCACTGAAAGACTGGTTTAGAATATGCCTTACCAAAAAACTGTCGGCTCCATCCTTAGAAACTCACCCACCCACCCAGAACATTAATAACAATTGAACGGATCAAACAAGGTGCAAACTGCATATTTAAACACAAAAACACTATAATACTGATTAAAATACATACTAATAACACAATAATTCTTAAGTACAACGACCGAGCAATCTTACCTAACATAAAAACCACCCTTAACCAAACCAACCTGTGAACACGGCACAATTGGGTCCTGAACCCAGTACGAACATGTTAAACATACAAAAAAATAATTCGGCAAACTTAAGAACCCCAGTAGTGGTAAAGAGTTTTTAAAATAAAAAGATGCCTTACAAATTGGATGAAAAGCGGGCATGTATACCCTCTAAGGATGCCCTACCGTAAAAATAAGAACCCAAACTGTATCCACGGACTGTGATGGCTCCGAGGTACTGGGCTTCAAACTGCCGTGCATGAATTATATCTGCAATGTAATGCTCTTTTGGTGCGAGTGTGTGATTTGCTTGAAACTTGCGTTTTAAAACTGACGCCGAAAGGTGATGCATATATATTTTATGGAGTGTTTCTTTTGGAACTTGCGTTTTAAAACTTTTATTTAAAATATGATGTTATGTATAATTATATTGATCTGGAAACTCGTTAAAAAAAAGAGAGAGAAAGAGAAAAAAAAAAACCTCAGTTGAAATGTGATGTGTATATTTGGAGTATTTCGCATGATCGAACTTCACTACTTTTTTAACTCGCTTCCTCCCACTTATCTGTATCTCATCTGGGAATTCAACGCAGCCTACGTTAATCACCTCAACACATGGATTCTTCGGTATAAATAAGGTAAGTGAAAAGTGTTCTTCATTTCAAATAAATATAAACTTTAAAAATGTTGTTGTTTTTCCGTAAACATTTGCCGTATTAATTTGTTCCGCGGTCGTCCTTCGGCATGCACACGACTACTCAGTCGGCAAGCTTCGGTAATTTTCGCGAAGTGGGTGTGGCCGGTGCCCTAGTTCACGTCGCTGGTTAACGTCAAGTGTGTGTGTTACGTAAGAAGCCAGAGAGGTCAAGGGTACAAGATGGCGTCATCACGCACGTTATTTACTCGATGCACGACAGGCTTGTCGAGATTCGAGAAAACCGTCACACAGTCTTGTCCACCACAAAGCCCATACAACCATCTATATAGAGAGAGTCGTAGCGATTTTCAGTTCGGATTCCACAAGAATGTGAACTTGAATATCCTTAACTCCGTTTCAAACGTACTAATAATATAAGCTAGCCTAATCAAGAGCACAAGACAGCCGTTGTCTCACACAATAATTCAAATCCAAGATCCTTGTAATTGTTTTCATCTAACCCCATTCACTTAGCTCGCCCTTAGCAAAAGTGAAAAGTATTAAGTTACTTCGTTGTCTAATATAATTCCTAAAGATTTTTCATTACATTTTTTCTCGTATTCAGAACATCACACATCTTACAGCGCTACAAAATGAAATTGAGGACTGTAAATCCTGAATTGGAAGACTACATCTTCTGCTCGTCGGCGACTGTACACGTACTGCGATGAATACTTGTCACCGTTATAACTCCATCAATTCCCTGCTCCCTTGTACCAAGAAATGAGAATCGTTGAATAAGAAACTCAAAACCTCGTACTATTACTAGAAAATAACCCTTGTACACTTTATGGCTGCGGTTAAACTTTTGCAATATGTCTCCTATAAAATGTCTGCAAACGGGGATCGTATTTTAATTAAGGACACAAATCAAAAACTACCGGTACGAATTGACAAAAAATTGTAATTTTTTTTTTTTTTTGTTTTATTCAGTGAAAAGGATGGTATGTTCCTATTCTTGCTTATCATGTAAATATATTTTTTTTTCCTTTCTGTATTACAGAAGAGCTAGGTTGTACGAGGACACAGAAGTTACAGTAATTTATTTCCTGGAAATACAAGTGATCATGTAATGAAATTTTATGTCTCGGTTAGCGATGACTAACAAAAATACGAGAATATATTCTAATTTCGGCGATTTCCTAGCCAGCTACTTAAGTGGTTAACGTAAATTATAACCCGCACCAGATACCTTTGCACACTATGTGAGAAAAAAAAGGAAATCGTTTTCAGACACTTTATACTAAAAAAAAAAAAAAAAAAGATAATCCAGTGAGAAATAACTCCTCAAACGCACTGTACTGTACAAGGATCCATTGCCAGAAAAATATGTAGCAGAATCAATCTTCTTCATAGGTACCCCAACTTCTCGCGTTTTAAAGACAAGGAAATTCTGTTGTGAATGATTATTCTAAACATGAAACATGTAAGACATATGTAATCTTTAAAATACAAAAAATCATGCACTACATTTGCTGCTATTCTTTCTTTTATACAATACTTGAGAAGCTTTCAATTTTCCTACATTTGCTGCTCTACACCTATTTTGGAGATCAAACTTGCGACACTAAAGAAATGTTAATGCATCGTTGACATATCACTGTATTCCGGTTCCTCGTTCTCGTATAGATTTCAACAGGGATGCACAAAGAATGGCGTAAAAACTGCACTTCTACCTTGGCTAAATTGCAATCACTGATACGACTGTTAGCTGCTAGGTGTTACTTTTCTCCGAGCGTCACGGAGGGCATAAAACTTCATTTCACTTATCCCACTTTGTTATTAGGGATACACAACAACACACCGAGAAAATAAAATGCAAGTAGTTACTTCATTTCCTTTTGTTTGTCACTTATCAGCAGAAACAAACACGACAGTTGACAAATACAGCTGAGACGAATTTGCAATAACGATACAACATGCAGGTGGTTACTTCCAGGCATACTTTGGTGGGGATAGAGGTGGGGCTTTGCCAGGTGGAAATGTAGCATTTTAGCCATATTTAGAATATGGTCTAGGCAATTTTAATAGCTTACTGTTGGCAACACAACTTTTTTTACTCTACTATTGTCAGTTAACGGAGGAACATTAAAGATGATGAAGAGGGAGAGCATTCGAAAATACATAATATTATTACTACCAGAGCTGTAAATGCCTGGATGGTACTTCAGTGATATCCTGCTTTAATTAAATAAAATGCATTGTTTTCTTATTTTCAACAAACATGACTGTTGACATGATGGGGCAACAGGATAGAGCGACAAGTACTTAGAGGAAAGAATCCAGGTTTTCTGCCTCAGCCCACCTAATGGGGTCTCCCAAATTCTCGAGCACCGCTCCCTCCAACATTAAATGTTTTAAGATGAAAATATCTATAGTAACCGTAAAATTCTTCTTACGCCATCCCCATTTTGACTTTACATTCCTAAAACTGAAAATCCTGTACTGAGCAAGATTTATTATCATTATTAATATATTATTTGTATGGTTCAAAACCTTCAAAAATAAAATCCTGTCAAACTGATAGAAATGAGGACACTCTGGATCTACAAAATACTTTCCCCGAGCAAGGGGGCCATGGCAGTGTTTTGTCTTGTGCCCCTTCGGTCCCCTATAAACAAACAAAAGTATATAGAAAGAGGGGCCTACAACATGTTGCGCAAATGGGAAAATTCCCTTTTTCCTCCCACTAGATCCGAGTTTACCCACATCCTCTCAAGTGGTGTGGTAATATCCAGAATGGTTTAGCCTAGAGATTAACCATATTCGCAACAGCGCAATTATCAATATAACTAAGCTGGACCACCTGCAACTAGTGGTGGTTTACACATAAAGTACTTTTTCCTACCGCCCCCATTCACTTCCTCCTTCCGTGCGCTGCTCAGAGCTACATCTGGTGACGTAAAAACGAATTACATTGTATTTGGATGTTTACCCCCTTCCAAGCAGAGGCTAGTTCTTCCTTGGTAGAGGCTAAAATTTGAAAGCTCTTTCAACTTCCAGGCATGAATGGTCACTATTGTATCAGGTTTCTGTAAAAGCCCTCCTGTCCACCCCCTATTTTCAGGCAAGCCTCAAGGCCTCAATCACAGCGGTCAGAGACCATCCCGACTGTTCCAAAATGTTTTCAGTTTTTTCAAGTCTTTCCTTCTTGTCCTTTTATCTCCGTTTCTATTGTAGGAAATAACCATTGTAGGACTCTATGAAAATAACGAAATGCAGATTTTGAACTGGAGGACAAACGGAGAACCCCTTGTGTCTGCAAAACTTTCTGCATCAATTAAAATTACCCTGCTCTTCCCTCACATTGCAAATATCTAAAGGGACCATAGTTTATGGAATAGGTCATATCCGGCATGAAATAGGTCAAGTCTCTTTATGAGGTTATGGTTCAAAATGTTATTATACTGTTTGAATATATTCTTCAAAATGGTAATCCTTTTCCGAAATTCTGTCAAAGGTGCGACAGAATTCACTGTTACTCAATAATTATAAGTTATCAACAAGCATAGCCAAAGTAAACTATTTTTTTTTTAAACGTGCAAGAACAAAATGTGCTGAATTACAACCCATATATATATACCACTTTACAGTATATTATAATTTTGTTGTTTTGTGTAAGCTGGTAGGGTGACATTACAGTGAACGGGAATTTTTAATTTATTAGCACGTTCAAAATTAACTACAAATAAGCTATTCAGCGAAACTGCTCCAAACTTGGATAGAGAAGTCAAATACTAGCACAGGAAATGGTTTGTGCAGACCGTTCCTAATAAGTCTTACTTCTTCCCATGTACCAACTATTTTCTGCGATTTTCTACACACCTTTTTCAGTTGAAGGAAAATTTATTATTACTATTATTATTATATATTGTTGCGCAGCTATTGATCTGAAAATTGTGATATTGGCCTAAATTACGTAGCACTGACACTAACAAGCGATGCATAAATTTGAAAAATCGTCAATAACCCTGGGAGCTAAAATAGAGAGCTACATTTGTAAACATAGTTGCTCAGAATAGTTCAGGTTCTACCCTATACTCCCTGAGTAATTTTGAGGCCTGGAAAGTTAATTTGTGCATTTCTGTTTCAGACCTTTAGTAAATTCAGAAAATCTTGAGTAGATATATTGATAAAGGTGCAAAGTTTTTACACGCACTTTTCAAAATGGCGGTTACGTATAGTAAGGCTTTCGCAGTTTGTCAACTAGAAGGCTTAAAACCTCAACGTTAGTGTCAAAATGGCAGTATTTTGGCTCGAGAAATTCAAAGAAAGCATTCATTTGTGTTTGAGATAATTGTATGCGCCAATCTTCAAAACGGCGTCACCGATACCCCTCCCCTCCACACACAATGTAACATTAGCCCAGAAGTCCGGATACGGCCTTGCATTTCACAAGTTGACAGGGAAATTATAACATTTTAGTACACAAATAAATAATGGATGTGTGGGAATGCATTTTGGGTACATTACCAACGTGACCGCCATATTAAAATCCGCCATATTGGATGGAGGGCAATGTTTATCAAATGGTAAGTGGATCGTCTGACATCATGACAAGCGAAACGTCTCTCGGATCTCCTTGAAACACTGAGTTTACATAGGGAGGAGGTAACAAAAAAAATCCTACCTTGTCATATACCTTTCTTTTCATAACAGACAAATTATTTTGTTTCTCCTATTTTCGAAAGTATCCTACAAACGCAATATTATTTCACTGTTATCAGCTTGAGTTCGTCCGATTGTTTATTATATATATGAAGAACTCCACGGACTGTACTATTTGCCAGATGTTGCAAAAATAATGAAATCGCGACGACTAAGGTGGACAGACCATGTATCTCGGATGGGGGAAAAACGAAGATTATATTCTATCCTGGTTGGAAGGTCGGATAGAAGGAGACCATTGGGAAGACAGAAACGTCGTTGGGAAGACAATATTAGAAGAGATCTTCAAGAAGTAGGTGTTCGTGATGAAAGCTGGCTTGATTTTGCACATGATAGAATCCAATGGCGAGCGTTTGTTACTGCGGCAATGAACTTGCGAGTTCCATAAGCCATAGACTTAATTAATTAGTTTATATAAATCACAGCCATATTCAATCCACTACTGGATGAGGCCTCTCCCCGGAGGGAGGCACCCTGACCAGACGAGTTGGGAGAGGAGAGCCGAAGCTCTCACTGTGATCGCCACTATATTTTATTCATAGTAGTTCCCCAGTTGCATCACGATGCTGGGCACCGTTCCAGACCCACACACCTTGGAAAAAATCCTTGTCAGCGCCAGGAATCGAACCCGGGACCCCTCAATCCGTTGTCAGACAAGCTAACGACTAGGTCAACAGGGGTGGTATATATATATCATCATCATCATCATATTCAGCCGTTTTCTATCCACTGCTGGATGAAGGCCTCCCCCTTTTCTTTCCACATATCTCGGTCTGCTGATATCCTCATCCATGTAGCTCCTGAAAAACGCTTGATTTCATCTACCCATCTTACATTTGGACGTCGTCTCGGTCGTTTCTTTTCTCTAGGAATCCACTGTAGTACATTTGTCGTCCACCTTCCATCTGTTCGTCTAGCTATGTGACCGGCCCATCTCCACTTCATCTTCTTCGCAGTCTTGATTACATCCTCTACCTTTGTTTGTGCGCGAATCCATTCATTTCTCTTCCTGTCCCTCCTGGTTATTCCTAGCATGCACCTCTCCATTGCTCTTTGTGTGACTCTCAATCTTTGAGTCGTTTGCGCATTCAATGTCCAAGTTTCGCAGCCGTACATCATTACAGGTAAGACACATTGATTATAAACTTTACGCTTCAGACACATTGGAAGTTTGCTTTTGAAAATAAAGTGTAGTCTTCCAAAAGAACTCCACGCCATTTTACATCTTCTATTTATTTCATCAGTCAACTTTGCATTCGATGTTTTAAGCTGGCCTAGGTAAACATACTCATCAACTATGCCTATTGTCTCTCCGTTAATCTTCACTTCCTTCTTT
>JAGDQP010005297.1:0-28492 GCA_022664845.1 Lepisma saccharinum
TTTTTTTTTTTTTTTTTTTTTTTTTTTTGAAAAATTGAATATGAACGTCTGTTCGCCGAGCTTCGAACCGGCTAATTCATATACAATCTCATTTTTTCAGCCATTTTTCAATATTGCGGTCTCGTGGACTTATGCCCAGGAAAGAATCGTCTACCTCACATATTTTGTTTCGACAATTAATGTACTAACTAGAATCAGTGAGTAATTTCGTCAATTATCATTTTCCTACAGAGGTATAGCTAGGGTCTGGACTATAAGTTCTTGCTCACCTACCTCCATACTTTTTTCCTTGCTCTATAGATATTGTTTTAAAGTACAGTAAAACTCCTACAACTCCTGAATACAGGGTTGTAGTTTGTCCCAGTCTGAAGATCAGAATGATGGATCTTCCTCGTCAATAGAAACCTTTCTTAGAAAAACTTTCAATAAATATTCATTTTAGTATTTAAAAGAACTGCCTGCGTTATAATTTTGGTTACGAATTTAATTAGTAGTGTCATCTTTCCCGTAGTCGCACGTGGTCTACCTTTTTCCGAAGAATGTGTTGCTTTTTAGTGACTAAGAAAGAAGAAAAAGCAAATTGATTCTCTTTCAGGTAACTGGTCATTATATTGTAGATTTCTCTGTTTTACACAGTAAACATTCCACTTACCGTGTAAATATCTTTACAATGAGTTACGTACATCAGATGGTAGAGTTGTTATAATCTCACCGCGACGTGAAAAGACACTTGTACATTTTAGTAATGCGTTCTTTCCTTTCCAGGGAAGAGATAGAACCTAATAACTACCTTTGAACCTCAAGAATATTACTATTAATTACTAGGATTTTGGATGAAAACACTGTGGTTTTGTTAACTTTCTATTGGGGCTTTTAGGAAGGAATCTACTCCGATTGAAAAGAAGCTGAAGTTAAATGAATACAGACTAATATTGAAAACTAGAATATAAGACGACGGATGTATTGAGCATCAGAATAATTGACGGATGATACATAAAGAACCCAATGACAGTACCTTGGAACTGCGGCGATGAACCTGGCATTCTGCTGCGAAGATGGATCCCGGGTAAACACCTCGGGCTGTCTTCGTTCTGCAAGTGGCCTCTGCAAACAAGGCCGGCGTTCTTCTTCTCTCTTCGAAGTTTCGTCTGCTTGTTAACTTCAGAGCAGAGTTCGGATCTCAGATCCGAAATTAATGGCGACGGTAGGTCTGATACACCACCGACCTAGAATTCCAAAAATGTCCAGGTTTTATACAAAACCCATCCACTTTCTTCTCGATATCAACCAATCACTGAAGTCCATGTCTCCGCCTCTCACTACAGTCTTGCCTCCTCAGAGCCAATCAGAACCTGGCTGGTCCTTTGGTTTTTGGTAGACGTAAGGTGATCTCTTGACTTGTGTAAGATGAAACTTCGGATGTGCTTATTCACTCCCTGAGAAATTGGATACACATCCTGTAAGCTGAAACTCAGTATCTGAGTCATTTCCTGTCACTTCTCTCCTTACATACTTGTCCTTGACAGAAAACGGATGTTATTTTAGTTCTTAACTATTCTGGTTTTTAAAACACACAGAGATGAAATAATAATATGATTGAGACATTTCTTTCACTTCTTGGTTTGCTTAGATACGAAATTGAGTTCTTTAGTATTGTAAAGCTTTTTCTCTATTTACATTTACCTTTTAGCATTAGGTGTTATTTACCATTCAACAATATATATATATATATATATATATATATAGTAATACGCAGGAAAGCCGGAAGGGCAATTTAGGGCAAATTTATGATAAAAAGTAAGGAAGATACTTACAGCATATATGTTCCGTAGAAAATAAACACACACACGTACATAACAGTAACTATCACATAGTTTTTGCAATATTTCGATATTAATATCGCAAACTTGCTGCAAAGGAAGAACAAAAGACTAGGACGAAGTAGCGGACGGTGCATCGTTTGGAGAACAGTTGAATGCTGAATGGCACGTGGAACAATTGACAACTGTACAGCGTGTAAGTACTGGACAGAATTGTGGAAAGAAAAGTGTTGAAAATGCAGAGAAAACGGATTAGACTTATTGAACGTTAAGTCCAAGATACATTTTCGCGCTCAAACCATGAATAAAGGCCCCTTACCAAAGGCGGCGTTTTGAGGTGCTGGTCGTTGGGGTTAAAATGTTAATTATGGCAACCAGAAAAGATAGGTCAAAATTGGTGTTGTGAGACTCGGTGTGTAAGGAGACTAGGGCATCCGGTTTGTTAATAGTGCCAAATTGGCGATGGTTTTTAACACGAACGTTGAGAGGTCTACCTGTTTACCCCACATAATAGGCATCACAAAATTTGCTGTTTGGGATGTATATAACATTAGAAGGGTGGCATGTACCCTTGGGATTTAGGGTGTACTGGCCATTAGCAGTATTGATACTAACTGTGGGAGAAGTTATGAAAATGGAGCTGGTCTTACATCTGGGTCTCATGCATACATAGACGCCGGTTTGGTGTGGTGGCGAGGAAGGATTTGTACGGACTAACATGTTTCTACGATTAGGTGGATGTTGAAAAACTAATCTAGGTTTGTTGGGGAATACTGATCTTGTGTCTGGGACTGATTGGAGAATGTGGAAATGAGAGTGTAGGATTTGTTTGACCTTGGTTAGTTTAGGATTTTTTTTTTATTATTATTTATTTTTTTTTGTACAAGAAAACAATCAAATACGAAGAAACTGAAAAATGTCATTTACCGAACTCCACACGAATTAAATTGTTTACAATACTGCTCGTGACTGATTAAAAGATCCAAGTCACATAGGTAAAGATTACAGCTGCACCTAACATTAAAGCAAGAAAGGAAAGAGTGAAATATGTTCGGTAGGCACTACTTTCAAACAGGATGGATACAACAGCGTATTGCGTATCTTATAAACTGAAATAACACTGACATTTCAAATAAACCGTGTTACCAGATTAAAAGGTCCTAGGATAGCATAACTTAATAGATAAATTAAGCTTTACGGTATCCAAGACGTACTATGTATATATATTTTTTAATAAAAACAATACTGTTTTTATCCAATGAACACATGTATCTACGTGATAGTCTGTGCAGAGTTCACTTTTCATAAACTAACCAGTAAGAAGAGAAACAAACCTTATTATTCGTAGAAAAATATATATAAAAGAAAACATTAGATGGTCTCCATCTGCTCTAACGTACGGTACTGATTAATATTTCAAAATAAAGTAGATTCAATGTTATGTATTTTCATACAACTAAAGCCCATTTGCAGTTTGAAATTTTAATTTCTTGTCATTTTATTATTAAATTTTGGGAATTTGGAATTTAATGAATTATAAGGTAAATAAATTATGCTCAGGCCTTCCGTGCTTTCTGAACTCGAAGCAAGTTGCAAACATGAGATTATAGGAACAAGAGAGATAAGACAATTGATCTCCAACCATTCTTTGTTGTAAGAAAGAGTAACACGTCCACATCCCTTATACCAGAGATGAAGCAAGCGTAAGTGTGTGCCAAGAAGAAATGAATAACAGACATGTGCATTATTATTTCATGCAACCAAAGAAGTTAAATCATTCTCATCAATACCGGTACCCAAGGACAGAATATTGACTCATTGGTGATATCATTTTCCAAGTACTGACTAACCTTCTTTCAATTCACAAGAATCAGGAACAGAAAATTATCTCAGAACCATTCGAAACCTTTTCAATAACAAGTGATTGTTAATTCAATACTCTTCATCCGTTCGTGTTAAAATACCCTAATCCAAATTGAACTTAGGAACGTATTAGCAATAAACAGATCATTTAGTTCCAGAGATTGGCATTCAGGAAATTAGCCATGAGTAAAGAGAATCGAGGCCGTCACACGCCAATAAACACCAGAAGTGAAAAATAAATATCAAATATCCGATCACGTTCTTCGTACCTTAATTCCAGTTACTAATCGTACCAAAAGTCTTCTTCTGGTTTCGGTATTCTCCCGACATGGAAAAGATCATTTCTCCTGGTTTCCAGGACAGAACTCTTGTGGAGATGTATCGGCAATCATTACGGACTATAAAACCTGTTTTCCCTTCCTCTCGAGGCTATTCATTGACTTTTAACAAAGCATATAACTCTAACAAAAGGAAAAAACAATACAATATCCTGGTACAATTTGGAATTCCTAAAAGATTTGTTCAACTACTGAGGGTGTGTCTCAGTGACCCCACAAGCAGAGTACGGATAGGTAATATGATGTCAGATAGTTTCGAGATTCGCAACGGATTGAAACAATGTGATGCCTTGTCACCATTACTGTTTAACTTTGCGTTACAATATGCGATTCAGAAAATAAAAGAGGACAAAAAGGGACTAACGTTGAATGGCTTGAATCAACTGTTCGTATACGCAGATGATGTAGATATAATAGGGGACGATATAGAAGTACTACAAAGCAACACCGCTGTATTAGTAGAAGCGTGCGATGAGATAGGTCTACAAACGGAAATAGAGACACACAACAATTAATAATGAGAACATAGTGAAAGTAAACAAATTTAAATACTTGGGAGCATATGTAACAAGCAAAAACGAGATCACGGAAGAAATAAAAAGTCGCATAGCAATGGGCAACGCATGTTTCTACTCTGTCCAGAAACTCCTAACCTCGCGATTAATATCAAGAAAGTTGAAACTAGAAAATATACAGATCGGTTATTCTGCCGGTAATACTGTACGGTTGCGAAAGTTGGAATACGACCCTAGCAGGTGAACATAAATTACAAGTGTTTGAAAATAAGGTCTTGAGAAAGATATACGGGTCGAAACGTAACGAGATGACTGAAGAATGGAAGAGACTGCATAATGAAGTACTTCACGGACTTTACGACTCACCAGATGTAAAAATAATGAAATCGCGATATAAAAATAAAATCGCAACGACTAAGGTGGGCAGGCCATGTAGCTCGGATGGGAGAGAAACGAAGGTTATATTTCATCGTGGTTGATAGAACAGGAGGGAAAGAGACCGTTAGGAAGACCGAGACGACGTTGGGAGGATAATATTAGAATGGATCTTAGGGAAGTAGGTGTTTGTGATAAAAACTGGCTTGATATAGCCCAGGATAGAACCCTGTGTAGAACGTTTGTTACTACGGTGATGAAGTTGCGAGTTCCGTAAGCCATAGAGTAAGTTAGTTTCTCTGTTCATGAAGACGAAGAGTTTGAGTCATCCTGAGGGCCACGGATAATGTGTGTGTGAGCAAGAATAATAATAAAAATGATCTGTGCCTTTGTTACTTTAGATTAGTATAGTTTATTTGGAAATAAAATTGACTTTTCTTGTTAATCACAGAACTTTTCCAATTTACTGCTCGAACAAACATGGTAATATGTCATTGTTTTGTTTTCAATCGATACCTTTCCGTAAGTAGTCATTATATTGAACGCTGTTCTGCACGATATGTGGTTGAGTGGTTCAGGCGTCGGACTTGGAATCAGGTAATCCGAGGTCGAATTCCGCTCTTACATTTTTTTCTAAACTAATTCAATTTTGTATCCTTTCTAGCTTTGACTTCTCAAGTTTCCATGAGACTCAATAAGCAGTTAGGTTCTGTGCATACATACAAGATTACAAATTGGACGGAGATGATGTCTGAATAATGTGCATTTCAATTCCAAGTTTTATGTCATTTTCAGCTAGTTTTCTTCCACCTTTTACATGCAAATGATTATCTGTTTCTTTATTTGTGTGTGTTTCTCTCCTCTCCATTCTCTCTGTTGGAATTGTATTTTATTCAATAAACCAGGTGGATAAAAGAAAAATAAAAAAAAAAATCGTTTCTATTCTATTCGTTCTATTCGTTTTTCTGTTACAAGAAAAATTGTTGATATTTAAATCTTTTTATCTCACATTTCTGTAAATGTAAGTGATGCTAATTGGTAGGTACCCTGTAAGGTATATGACTGCGCAATAAACGCTCTCGTATTTTTTCATGTCAAATGACTTCTGAGGAAGAATTGTATATCTTGGAATGATTTGCATACATAGTTCTACACTAATCAATGTGGATTGCATATACCGTAGGGAAACAGTAACAGAAGTTCAAACCTAGAATGATCATCCAGAGTTAAAAAGAAATTAGTCCATGTTTGTACAAGCGGGTAAACTGATTTTGCAGATATTTTATGTGAGATATAATACAAAAGTAATCTACCGCGAAGTGTACAAGGGTCCTAGTAAAAGTTCTCACAGAAGCGCCACGTAGAGTATTGTCTAATTATGCATATGAAACACCTAGAAAATACTAGAAGTCGGAGTGCCATTGACCTATGGTATGCCACTAATAACAAAGAAATCACATGGAAACAAACGAAAATTTTGTGCAATTATAGTTTGGATACATAAAATTTAAACCGTTGCCGAGACGTTAAGTGCAAGGGATACAAATTTATCTTGCAATTTAATTTTGAGGAAAGTATTTTCTCGTTCAAATGAAGTAAGACGAACGCACTTCGTACTTAAACACTTGCTGTTCAGAGTGTCAGTTTGCCCATGCACATGAGTATTTATCCATGTTTCAAAATACACACATTACAAAATATATAAATTCTATTTATAATCGAAAGCAAACTGCTCCATGTTGTAGTGTTTAGGTTTTTGTATACTATTATTATTAGTTTCGGTATTTTTATTGTCCTCGATAGAAGTTAGTTTAGTCGTTCCTAGATTTTAGTTGTTTTATTTTATTTTTCACGTGTGGGGAAAGTTAATTTTCGATTGGTTTGCGTTGCTAAGGTACATGTTCTTTCGGTGCTGTCTACCTACTGCTGGAGTACTGAACTACCTGATTGGTGGAAGTGTTGCTTTCCAGGCTCTCTAATCGCTCTTAATCGTGCACTCCATCTGCCGACAAGGACAACTTGAAGTATAAATAGTGTTTTCTGTGTATGTGTTTTCCAAACTCGGAAGTCCCCTTCAATCCATGAATGAAGTTGAGGGGTCTCTATCGTGTCAGGTTTCTATTCTGTCCCCTCCCCTGTGTCGGAGTCTCTCGGACAAACCCACCAAACGCACTGACCGCGGCTTTGTTGAATTCCTCCCACAACTTTCACTTTCCTCTCGCCCCCATTCACTCTCTATAGCGTAGGAAACATTTGGAACTAGAGCCCATTCTCAGGAAAATGCTGTCTTTTCCCGAACGGAGGAGAATATAGTCTTCTATTTGTAAGAGTGAAAATGATTGATTTTCACACTGCTTTGAAATCCACCAATGAATATCCGAAATATTTCGCTATGTGACAGTGAATTTGCGAACCCTTCATTATGTGTCAAGCCTTGACGACGAGTGCTATCGTTTATATGCTTTTGAGAGGTCCCTTCTTCGATTCCCGGTAGGGACGAATTGAATGTAATAGTGCTGAGTGGAGTTTAAACTTCAGCGCCGTCCTTTGAACGCCATCTACATCAAATGGGAGGCAATAGCAAACCATCATCGCTTGACCTTACCAAGAAACTTTGTGCCACTAAATCTGCATCTAGAAGAACAGCAGACATATCATACAGTAGTTTTTCTTTTACTTACATTTATGGGCTAGGCAGACACTTGTGGCCTAAGCCAGTCATATGTCTTTGAAATGGCGTTCCCGGCGAATGCCCCTTCTGGAGTATGAAAGAGGATGATAACAGCTAGGGCCTTTGTATTCCCCTGGTAGCGAGGTACCGTTATAAACGGTAAAAAAAGATACTGTTGGATAAGATAAAATGAATTTTATGGGCGGCGTCAGCACTTATGATATTTACGGATAACGATGATAGATAAAATAGATAAAATGAATTGTATGGGCGGTACCAGCACTAAGGATTAGGATAACGATGAAATAATTTCAATTGCATTCCAGAGTTGAAACAGGCCACAGGGTCAATCGGGTCATGTTTTGGACCGGGTCTATGCTTGGCACCCGGCCTTACACAAAGGGAAAAGTAGGGAACTCTTAAGGAAAAGTAAGGTTTTTAATCCTTATAATTTTCGGCGTCTGAACAGTATGTCTCTCAGTGTCAGTGGTGACCGGGAACGGGAGCGTTACTCTCCAGGTTACCAAGAATACGACGCCGAAAAGTCCTCACAACAGTAATACCTAATAACATACGAAAATAGTGTCATATCCCGGAAATAACAAAAATACACCCGTGGTGTGCTAATAACTCCCCATCAGAGAGTCTATTCGGGAAGAATTTTTGAACCTCACAAATTAAAATACTGATTAATTCAAACCACAGGAACAAGATCAAGTCAAACCGAGTCAAGACAGGTTCACCGGGTCAAGATCGGGTTACCGAGTCAACTGGATCAAAAGCAGATCATTGAATCGCTGGGTCGCAAATTAATGTGTCCATTAGGGTCAAGAACGCGGTCATTAGGAGAATAAGTCGGGTCATCCGGGTCTATTAGGTCAAGTTTAATTGGGACGGGGTCAGGCCGGTTTTCACATAGCTCTGGATATCCCAGGGATATATCATTTAGATCCGCAATATGCGTATAATATTCAAGAATATTTGGGATCAAATAAGGATATTAATAGGATATACTTCTTAGAATATTAAAATAATATTCTTGATCGGAGTTAACGGAATATTCGTAGAAGATTCAGAGAATAATATCCCCCAAAAATAATTTCCTTCGACATATTGGGATATCCCCAGCACTATTCTTAGGATATACGCTAATTCCGGACATTCAGATATTCGAGAATCTTCTACGAATACACCACGGATATTCTGCGATATCGCAGAATATCCTTGGGGTATTCCAATATCCCTACGTCTTCTGACGTCGTCTTGTATATTCCTGTTATTGAGAAGTTATAAGGTCTTCCGTAGTCATTTTTAACTAAATGCTACTATTTTCACAGTAGATCTTCGTCTTTCGATAACCTTCGCGGTAGCAAATGGCGGAAAACATACTTGACTAATATCAATGATACACTGTGAACTACTCTGAAACGATGAAAAATTACTCATTCAAAATTGAAGAATAAATTACACCCGCAAAGCATCCCATATAAATTACATTTTTTATCCAAAACAAGTGTTTCGTTGAGAAGCATTATTTTCTATTGAAATTAAATATTTTTTGTGAAATTACTTTCTCATCGAGAAAAAAGTGAAGCTTTGTTTTTCTGATTTAATGTGTAGGAATGGTTCGTAAAATAAATTCTAGCCACTGCCGTCCAATCCCTTTCCCTGGAAGTTTTCGTTGAAGAATACATATCATCCTTGAAACTTGTGATGATTAAAGTTCATATGTCCTTAGCAGTCCCTGAGCAAAATCAACCAATGGTGGTCTGGCGCTGCTTTTTATTGAATGGAGATGTCTTAAGACGTGTACAGTATGAAGTTGACTTCGAACCACACGTCTCTCAACCAGGGATTCAACCCACGATCTACTTATTATAAAGCGACGAGCGAAACATTGTATCCACTGGAAACACTGAGCTGAGATAGGGAGGGGGCAAAAAAGAAAAATCCCATGTCATCATATACTTTTATTTTTATAATAACAGACAATTATTTCATTTCTCCTGTTTTCGAAAATCCTACAAACCTTCCTACAAAGGCAATCTCATTTTATTTTTAACAGGATGAGCTCGTCCGATTTTTTAAAAATATTTATATATTTATAAAAAGAACATACTTTTAAAGGATTATATCTAGTTTTGCTGGTCGCTCCTGCATTCAATTAGGGCCTTGAGGTACCAGTAATTTCTTGTTGCCTATTTTTAATCATGACTTCGAATTTGGTATCAACAATCCCACAGGTTCAGTGATTTATTTTGAATATGCAGCCCTTCTCTCCAGCTGAAACTCAATGACAAAAAATATAATAAATAAACATCTTATATCTTTATAATTCTATAGAACACGGTTCAATGACTAGGTTTTATGCCCAATGCGCTGAAAACTACTGATATAATATCGTAATGATTTTGTGGTGTAGTACTGTTAGTGAAAGGATCGTATATGACGTGGTAGAACAGTCCTTATATATACGATTAAATCAGGTAGAATCTATATGACCTAGGATCGATTATTATTGTGGTTATTTATGAAATAATAGAGACGAGAAATAAAACGTCAATAACACACTTATTGACGTTTTAAGCTACACCAAGTTTTTATTATAAAAAGTTCCAATAACTATATAACATACAACTTTACAGATACTAAAAAGAGTGTCCCGAACACGGGCTTTTATTGACTTTTTATTTGTGGTTCATCTCTACCGTAATGATTATCTTCGACTTGAGATTTCGGAGTGGAAAGAGTTTAGATCATGGATACTAACACCAGTCTAAGTCAGTACGGTTGAGGTATACCGTCTCCAGTCCAAGTCGGGGGTTAGGAAGGATCCTGACTCCAGTTCAAGTCAGGGAGGACCACTATTCGAAGCGAGTAAGTGATACTTCTTAGGCTCTTGACAGGCCTTTTATATCCCATTTTGATAGGCGTATTTCATATGTTTCCAAGCTTCGCCGCTTATTGTTATTGTCGTCTTCTTCCTGGTTTGATTATGCAGCATTTATACAATTATTGTTGCTCGTGGATTGTTTTCATTGTGGTTGTGTTGACACACTAACACAATGATCCACTTCCCATAACACTCCCCCCTTAATCCTGTTGGGGAGTTAATTCACTGGGGTTTTTACGTATTCACTTTTATATTACACTTTATTCCACTAAACTACGCATATGTAGATAAAAAAAATGATATTTTTATATAAATGAGGAATTTTTACACATGGCACTAACTTACCCAAAGCAGGGTCAGTTGTAACATCATTTTCCTCAGTGGGGTTGCCTTTTCCTCTTGCTTTGAAATTGAAACTTTTGCCGTAAATTACTATTATTAAAAAATATAAACAAGATCACTAATGGTGAGAACGATGCACTTGCTTTCGGGAATGGTATCACTATTACTGCACTTGGGTGTTGTTGATGGTGGGATCCTCGTGGTTATTGTCGTTGTAGCTGGTCATTACTTCTTGCATTTTCACTTGTTGTTCCTTGAATTCTTGATTTGTTGAGGGGATAGGTTTTTGCTCGTTGATTCTTCGTAATATATTAAATATATATATATATATATACAGTCCGACAAGTAAGTAATGAGACTGATTTTATTCTGACAAAACAGAGAATGCAAAATAGAAACCAATACGTGAGTTCGAGAGAGTAATCCTTCATCTACGACCTGGCAACAACGCATGGTCCCGCGTGAAGCACAACGGGAAATATGACGTCAGTACCAGCAGTAAGTGAAAGGCCTTTGTCACGCCAGTGTCATGGAGCAGAGGGCGAATATCAAGTTCTGTTTCAAACTCGGTAAAAGTGGCACAGAAACTGTTGAGTTGATGCGGAGAGTGTATGGTGATACTTGTTTGTCTCGTGCACAGATATTTAGATGGTATGAACGTTTTAAAAGTGGTGTGGAATCGATTGACGATGAACCTCGGCCGGGTCGTCCAATTTCTGTTCGTAACGAGGAACTGATTGAAAAGGTCCGTGAACGTGTGCAAGAAGATCGTTGTGTGACTGTGAGAATGATGGAAGGTGACTTTGGTGTTAACAGGGAGACAATTCGTAAGATCTTAGTGGAAGATTTAGGCAAGAAGAAGGTCGCAGCGCGGTTTGTGCCACACTCATTATCTGATGAACACAAACGCGTGTTGATTACGCCCGTGACATCATTGCAACTGCCCGTAAGAAGAAAAATTTCCTTCTGTCCATTGTTGCAGAAGACGAATGTTGGTGTTTTCGTTATGATCCAGCTACTAAACGTCAGAGTGCCGAATGGAAAGTCTGCAGATTCTCAAAAAGGAAAGAAACTTCGTCTCCAAAAGTCAAAAGTGAAGACAATGCTCATTTGTTTCTACGACAGTAAGGGTATCATTCATCATGAATTTGTACCAGAAGGTCACACAGTTAATGCTCCGTTTTATTTAGGTGTTTTGGAGCGTTTGTTAAAGAGAATACGTCGTGTTCGGCCTGAATACTCAACCCCAGGTAGCTGGTTCCTTCTCCATGACAACGCTCCAGCTCACCAACCAGTACTTGTTGCGGAATATTTGGCCACAAAACAAGTGTGTGTGCTGAATCATCCCCCCTACTCACCAGATATGTCCCCCTGTGACTATTTCCTGTTCCCTAAGCTGAAGTTGCCATTGAAAGGACGACTTTTCGACAGGGTTGAAGACATCCAAGCAGCTGTGACAGCGCCATTACGGGCCATACCACAAACTGAGTTGCAGAAGTCATTCCACTCGTTGTGTGATCGTGCCACTCGTTGTATTGATGCAGGAGGGATGTACTTCGAATAATAAACAGGTATTATTCAATTACGTTTGTTTGTTTCGTCAGAATAAAATCAGTCTCATTACTTAATTGTCGGCCTGTATATATATATATATATATGATTAATAGAAAATTTATGATGATTATAATGATACTAATAGTTATTACTGTTATCTGTAACACTCACAAAAATGGATTATTACGAATTTGATTTACTTTTCACTTGTTGATAAAGGCAATACACTGTTATTAATACTAAAATCACTATTACTATTATTACGGTGGACCAGATTACTATAGGATGTAAATGAAAATCCTGGAATTTATTGGGAAGATTGTTCTTCTCATGCTTCAGTAAACTGTCCAGGTGTCAATCGTTTTCTGCAGAGTTTGCAGTGGTGGGTGAAAGTTTGTTTCATAACTTTGCGGTAATGTGTAATGTTTCACTTCTAACTCTCCTACGTACCTGGTTACTAATTTTAAGGTTTTCGTTGCTATTGTTTCAAAATCTTGATATAAGAAAAAATAATTATATGTCCAAACTGTCCAAAGGAAAAAAGTTTCTATTGAATAATAGTGTTGAGAATAATAGCATACGCCGTATTTTAAAAGCTTACCGGTTCCTGCTCGGTGGTCGGAAGAGTAAGGGAGATTAGATAATCATTTAAAGTGTTTAAATAGGGCATATCAAGCAGTTTTACTGGGAAAAAGCTGTGCAACTGTGATTTATCACAAATGGTATAATGAGGAACGGAGGAAGTGCATTCACCTTTATCATCTACTAGTTGGTAAGTACATTCTGTTCTGAATGGTAATCAATGTTTTTTTTTTTCATTCGCCGAGCGTGTGTGTACGTCTTATGGCATGTGTTGAGCGACTTCCTGCTTGGTTAACTGTGAGGAAAGAGAAAAGAAAAAAGGGCGACCACTCCCAGGCAGTGGGCGGGGCTTCTTGCTGTTACGCTGCTGTGACGTAGTTCTGGAAGAAGCTCCGCTCTTTTCTTCGATAAATGATGCGAATTCGTGATGAAAACTGCGTTCTATGTATTGTTGCGTATTTCTATGGATTGGAGTGTTGAACTTTTTCTGTGTTTTAATACCACATTCACTTTTCTTCATAGTATCTCTTTATCCTATCCACTGACACAAGTTGAATCTCTTGTCGAAATTGTGGTGGGAATCTCACCAAATATTGGTTATTATTTACTTCTGAATAATTGAACATGGTCCGGCGAACTGATGTGTAAAGGTTTCTGGGATTTGAGGGAATCTATGAAAAATAAACCAAAACTTTTTCGTTTTCCTGGAATGGTGTTTGAGATCACTTTGCATCATAGTATCTATTTTGTTTCATATGTGATTTAAGCATTTTGTTAGCGATTTTCTGGCGTATATCGTTGAGTTTTTCTTTTGAGATCTGTAAAGTATGTTTAATTCCATATTGCACGTCTGTTACAGTTCTCGGGTTCAAGCCATGTATAATTAAATGTGGGCTGAATCCCGTGTTGCTTGAGACTTAATCGAAAAGACTGCATATGGTACATACTTTTCCCAGGATTTCATGCCATTTTGGACATGAAACTTGATAATTTGTTGGATGGTCCGTTGTGAGACCTGTCAAGCCGGTTGAAGAATGCGAATAACTTGGATTGAATCTCAATTCAAATCCGTATCTCTGTGACATGTCACGGAGGGCTTTTCTGGAATGGGCTGGATGTTTGTCAAGAATTAAACTATTAAAACATCCATATCGAAGAATAATTTCTTGTTCCAAAAAGTCCATCACGGATTTATCGGTCATTTCGTCTGCAATTTTTGCAAAAATTAGTGATGAAATGTTTTCGACGGCTATATGGACAAATTTTCTAACATTTCCTTCTGAAATTATAGGAACTAAAGTGTCAAATATGTACTGTTTACATAAGTTGCCTACAGGGTGACGTAAAAGTTCACCTTGTGGCATGTTTGGATATGACTTGAGGCGCTGACATTCGTCACATCGCTTTAAATAACATGCCAACGTTTATTTCAATGAAGGTACATAATATTTTAACATAGCTGTTCTAGAGTTTTGTTAGTCCAGGGTGACCTGCCATTTCTGATTTGTGTATATTGTCAAACCATTGCGGGATCATTTTTTTGGAATACGTAATAGCTGTTTCTCGTCCAATTCTAGATGTTTTCTTATACGGTATAGTACCCATTCTTCAATAGTACGGATTGTTGTATCTTTTGGCTGTCGCTCTTCTAGTGCAGCAATTACATTGGTGTAAGAGGGGTGTTTCCTTTGTTCGATTTTAGTTCGTCACTTGTAGGAAATTCTTCTGTAACCAGCACACTATCTTCTCAAGCCATTGAACGAAATACTATTTCTTCCTACGACGTTCTGACATTGTGTCACTTTACGTCTGTTAGCTAATTGTTCTTTGCCTTTCTCTTCTTTCTTGATGTCTTCTGTACTTTCTAATCTTGATACAAATCTGCAGGCATCTCTGAGCTTGGCATCAAAACAATAATCAGATAGGAATATTCGATAGCGCGCAAACTTTCCGATTCGATCGTTTTGAGTTTGCAGGGTAGATAGACTTTTATTATCCGTGTACACAGTACATTTTTTATTGAGAAAGTTGTAAGAAATCTCCTTAAACAGTAGACAATATCATAATTACTTCTGCCATGTTGAATATCTTGTTTGTGTCCGTTAATCTTCTTGAGCAATAAGACACTACCTTTTCTGGGTAGTAACACGTGAGTAGCCCTCCTAATTGATAGATAGAAGCGTCAGTGTACAGACGAATTTGTGCTTTTGAATCAAAATAAAGAGAGAGAGAGGGTGCATTTATTATATCAGTGTTTAATTGTTCAAAGAGTATATTTGATTGATCCAACTTGAATTTTGAATCTTTGCCAGTAATCTCTGAAAGGGTTCAATTCTGGCCGTGAATTTTTTAAGATGCGATCTCATAAACGAGCAAAGTGCAATAAAATCTCTAAATTGTCTTTTTGTCCGCGGTTTCTGATAATTTTGAATTTTTCTGTGTGATTTTTGGAGAAATAGATATACTATTTGCACTCTCTTGAAAAACCAGTACTTGCAAAGACTTATAGAAAAAATCTAACTTCTTTGGCGCCGCTCTGAAATTATGTCTACGAAAGGCATAATAGAAGCGAATGTAGGTTCTTGTGTATATGACCCTATGACGATGTCATCTGCGAAACTTGTAATTCTGTTTGGCAATCCTTGTAGTAGCTTCCTCGTTATTATCGTTAAAGCTGATGCTGAGGTGGAATGGCCCATCACTGCTGTTTGAACCTTGTAGCTTTTTCTCGTATGGATTAACTCAAAAGTAGTGTAATTTTGCCTCTTTTTATCCAAAAATATTTGATAATAACTTTGGCTGATATCCACGGTTGAAGTTTCAGTTGAGCGGCAAAAACAGTCTTTTATTCCAGATTATGCTGATCATCAAGGAATAATGCTCGAGTATGATAAAATTAGTCATAATCCTGGCCTAAGGTATATTACTAAACTCTCTTTGAATTGGGAAGTAGGGCACAGAACATATTCACTTCAGACCAGTATTGTGACTGATGCAGTCATTTTTTGAGAATATTCGAGCACCGCATTTACAAGTCCAATCCGTTGTTCCTATTGGGCAAAGTAAACTCGTAGTGACACAAAGACATTGAAAATGTAAATAGACCATATCCCTTTTCCAATCTTATTTTAGCTGCTTTTATATAATCCTGGGAAAGAGACTTTATGAACTGATGGAGGCTGTAGGCACTGAATTTCTTTTGTATGGTAATGTATGTATGTGCAAAAAATGAATCACGAACTCATGTTGCATACTGTGATCTATTTGGATGAATTAACTGATGAGACCGAACCAGGGTGGGAGACTCGGAAATTCGTATGGTTGAGGCCGAAAAATTAGTTTTAAGGAAAAGGAATTGAGGAAAGAAGAAAAGATTAGGCATACTTGCAAAATTAGGGGTATGACATTAAATGAACGTGCGCGAAAAGTTATAGATTTTGATCATTTTTATAATTTGGCGAAGTAGAAATATGAAAAGAAAATTGTAAGTACTCCAAATAGTATCAGACGGTTGTCTGGTTTTAAGTAGACCAGAACACAAGGAGTCCATAAAGTTGTAAATAAGCAGAAACGGAAAAATGTGAATGACAAGTACGATTGACACACTGCCTTACGGTTTAAGCGACGTAAAACTTAATGCTTGACTATTTTCTTATGTAAGTGTGTGTGTGTGTGTGTTTTTACCCCTCAGGATGATATAATATGGAATGTTCTGAAATAATTGTTTCATTTTATATCAAGACGTTGCCCTTTCTACACCCTTGTATCAATCATAATCAATGGTCCATGTCTTTCAGGGGAAACGTGTTAAGAAATTACTATAACATAGTAAAAAAAATTCACTATCCACTTCAAAGAAATTGTTTTGGTGCGGTGGTAACAAATGTTCCGTTGCCCTCTCCTTCTAATATTCGATTTGTTGAAGGAATTCCGGATACTAATAATTTTAAAATTGAATCCAACTCCAATTATTTTAGATGACCGAATGAACAAAACTAATGGTGACGTCAGTATTATTTTACAAAATATGCTCATCATAAAAATTTACCAGTTATCTTTATAGTTCATAACTTATTACCTACAGGTAAACATTCACAAGACATTTCTTAAATGCTCACTATATCAGTTTTTAAAAATCCAAGAGATAAATTACAAATTCAGTATTTAGCTCGTCAAATAATGCCTCGTCGTAGCAAGGGTGTTGATGTTTTTGAAAAGGCTACTGCTAAACCCCATTCATATTTACTTTCAGAATTGACGCAAGGAACCCCTGATGCTTTACGAAGTAGAACAAACATTTTTCCAGATGAAACTATGAACGTGTACACACATGAATAGTACTCCAATTTATCTTTAGTGTTTAATACGATGTCAAACTTAAAACAGCATCATAATGAGCTCGGTGCTCTTTATAAGTGTAAGGAAAAAAAAAAGCCTAAAATATTATTTCAACATGCATCCGGTAAATTAATACGAACCGTTGTTCTACTTGGTAAAAACCTTTTAAAGGGTAACATATAACTCTCATCATTAGAAACAGTACGTCGTCACATAAAGACGATATTACTCTCTCTCAAACGTTTAAGTCTAAAAACTAAACGTAAATTGTTAATGCAAAAGGGTGGAGCATTATTGCCTTTATTAGTAGGACCTATTTTAAGTGCTGTGGCTGGAAGTTCCTTTAGAAGTTAACATGTCTCACTCACAATTTCAAAAAATGAAACTCATACCTGAAGATCCTTCTAGTCAACTTGTTTCTTCAATGGAATCTACCGTCTCTCATGAAGAACGTTTAGATAAATTTATGATATTTTAAATCGTACTGATTTTTCAATAGCACAAAAATGGAAATTATATCAACAAGCACTACACTAATACTTGTATCATACTCCTCAGCTAAAAAGACCATCGCAATACCCCTTTTTGATCAGGAAGAAACTAGTACCTTCATTTTCATTAATTTTAGAATCAATGCCAAAAACGTGAGAAAAACATCAACATTATTAAATCAATTGCTCAGTACAAATCGCATCAGTTGGAATTAGAGTAGAGCAGTAACCATTGATAACGTACTCCCACGATCAACTATTATTGATCTCATACATGATGTTATTCGAAAACGTACGTCAAACATCCTGTAGACCTTGATGTGTTTACGTCATTTCTTCGATATTAATGTTCCTAAAGAATTAATCAACTTTCAATTTGATGCTGGTGCTACTACTGGTATTGTTCCTTTCATTTCTAAAAAAAACAAAAAACAGAAGAGGACGAGAAATATTATTTCTGGAAAGAAAAAAGTAGTAAACGTAATATAAATTTTTAAAAATTATAAACCGTACAAGTTTTAAGTATGTCTCTTGTATTATACATATTCAGATCCAACATCTCTCGGAAGTATTTCTAAATTACAACGAAAGACAGGTTTAGAGACAAAGAATTAAAAGTGGTTAGCTTCACAAGATACATATACATTACATGTCCCTGTTCGTAAAAATTTTCCACGAATACAATATTACGTTAGTGGTCCAAATTAATTAGTATAAATGGATTTCGCAGATATGCAAAATATAATATTTTATATATATCATAACTGTTGATGCATTTAGTAGATTTTGAACTTGTATTCCGGTAAAAAATAAAACAGGTCCAGTTATGGCTAGAGCAATTTAAAGTATTTTAAGTAGGTTTCTTACGCCTCTAGTACATTGTCAAACTGATTTAGGAACGGAATTTTATAATCAGTATGTAAAAAGTGTTTTCGAAAACTATCATGTTAATCACTATAGTGTACATTGTGAAATGAAGGCTGCAATCGTGGAAAGGCTTATTCGAACTTCAAAAGAAAAAAATTACAAGTACTTCTGAAAACACTTACCGTTACATTAATGTTCTTGACGAGTCTGTAGATAGTTACAATCATACAGTACATTCCATAATTAAAATTGCTGCTATACAGGTTAATGAAGAAAATACAAAACAAGGATGGGAAACATGTGGAAAACGAAAACGTGTTCAAAGTAAATGTAAATTTCAAAAGGTTGATTGTTCGTATTAGTAAATATAAACAAATTAGAAATGGAATATTTACCAAAATGGTCTCTCAAAATATTTATTGCAGGTCGTCGTATTCACAGGATTGGAATGGAATCTTTTACAAACATGAATTACAAGCGGTAAATGTGGGAAAAAACATTTTTAATTGAAAAAGTATTAAAACATAGAAAGGGTTAGGGGAAAGGATATATGTGAAATGGTTAGGGGATCCGGCTGTTATGAATTCATGGGTTAAACCGAAATCCGTTATCATGATGTTGTCTTCTGAACAACAAGATGAATTTTACGTGACATTACCATCAAATGTTGAACATACGACTTCATCCTATACCACAAAATTATGTCAACCCATTCACTTACATGAAAATTGGGTGGCAGGGTTGTTTGCATACCATGAAGTTTTTATAATATTCGAAAAGAACAAGTAGTTGTTTATATTAATGGTAAAAGAAAAATCCGTTGAGATTTATCCTGGGTATTATGTTTCGATTTCTTAGTTTCATCGCTCCCTCTTATCACAAAACATACTAAACCGAATCAAGAAAAGTCTCTTAGAAAACCAACAACTTGATCGAGTATTACAAATTAGTACTGATAAAAAATTCACGCAGAAAATGTTGATACTTCCATTGTAATTGAAATATTCAAAAGAAAGGTCATGCTGATACTAGTGAGAAAGATATTTTTTTTCATTTTACTATGATCGAGATAAAAATCAAGTTTTCATGAAACATAAAGGAACCATAGAATACAGTATGTCGTGGGAACGACTAGTGGTTTACAAAATTTGTTAGGATTCTCAAATAATCCTCATGTACAAATAGCTGGGGTACATTTTTAACCGAAGAAGAAAACCTATGTTTATCAATGTTAGTGCGCCATTTCATTGTAACCTCGATTATAATATTCCTTCTGAAATTAATGTTGTCTTCACATTGTAAAAGATCAGCCTATCCTTGGTAAACTCCTTCGTAAATTTAGTATCTATGAATATCAATATAAAATGCATTATTTTGTATTTGAGCGTCCACATTATGTTAATGTAGAAAAGAAATATTAGATACTCTACATGTGGACTTAAAAGAACAGGGAAAAAACTTATAATTTCAATTTCGTATTTCGAACATTAAGCGGAAGAAATGATTTCGGAAAGTACGGATGATAGTTTTTACATTACACTTCGTATAAATACATATAGCAATAATTATCCATCACATCTTTTAAATATCTTAAATCATCGTATTCATCTTAATAATTCATCGTCGATGAATCGTCGTCGATGACTCAGTGAAATTTATATCCCCTTGCTATAATATAAATGAAGGTCAAAATATTACGTGGTATGAAACAGTGGATGGGGATAATGTAAAATATAAAGTATCGTCAGGATATTATTCTTCTGTACAGTCATTGTTAGAGGTTATGAATAAAATCACTCCAACCTTAATTTACTTTGATTTTACAAATACTGTTACTATTAAAATAAATGCAAAGATTAAATCACTTTATCTTTCACCCAACTTACATTACAATTAGGTTTCGAACAAAATCAAAACGAGCAAAAAGCAGCCTTATATTGACATTGGGTATCCACACAAAGTATTTATATACACTGACCTTATACAACCTCAATTTGACATTGATACAAAAGCACCCTTACTACGTAATGTAGCCATGACCGATACTAATCAAGGTAAGGTACAGTCAATAACACTTCAGTATGTACATTATTTTTCTTTAAGTAAATTTCATTTGACACAATTGAAATACAATTAAAGGACCATACAGGACGAAATATCTCATTCGTATCCGGGACATTGACCATAACACTTAACTTTCAACAACACTCGTAAAATTAAAGATCCACTTCATGGCAGAGGCATACCTAATTTTGCTGGACCAGTTTATCAGCGTGGACATGGATTAGGGGAATTATTTCGAGGTCTCTTTCGATTTGCTATGCCTCTTATTAAACAAGGAGCTAAAGAAGTTGGTCGACAAGCATTACAAGCAGGAATGCAAGGTGCAGGAGATGTATTAGAAAATCGTCCATATAAAGAATCAGTTAAATGTAGAGTTCATCAGGCTGGTTCAACTTTAAGAACAAAAGCGGACAATAAAATTAATCAGTTACTCAGTGGTAGTGGTAAACGACGGGCGCGTAAACGAAAAGCTCTTCTTCCTAAACCTATTGAACCACCAATAAACAAAAGAATGAAGACAAAGACTTATCGTGAAAGGGATATTTTATTAGGTGATAAAATATGTATTTCACCATCAAGTAAACAGTGTTGTACTAATGAATTTGATTTGCCAACTGTCCCCATGAGTCAAACAGCTATTGAGTCTTCTCGTATGCAAGATTATCATTCTATGTCAACACTTACTGCAGAGGGTCCCATTGAATTAGTAATTCCGGGGAATGTTGGAGAATATATTCTTCCTGCATACTTGTACTTGTATGTGCGTTGTAAAATAACAAAAGCTAATGGTGATAACTTACAAGTACATAAACCAGCACAAGATGATTAGCTAGCAGTGCAAGCTGATGTTGTAGCACCACTAAATAATTTCCTTCCTTCTATGTTCAGTCAAGTCAATGTATATTTAGATTACAAATTAATTTCTTCATCTTCTGGTTCATATACTATTCGAGCTTTCTTGGAATCAATACTTAATTACTGTGAATGTGCTTCGAAAATTCATCTAACATGTGTGTTGTGGCATAAAGACACTGCTGAACAATTTAATACTCTTGATGAAAATAATGTTGATTTTCGTAAAAAGAATGCAAATTGCTAGTGGTAATGGCAGGTATTAAAATGCCTTTAAAAGCAAATTCCTTTTAAAATGTTTGGACATCTCTTTACAGCTACTGCCAACTTAGATCGTATACTTCCGAATAAAGTAAGTACGTATAAAAGTGTTTCGTAATAGATTCATTTTGTTTAATAGCTGCTGAAAATTTCAACTTTAAAGTTCTTACAAGAAGTTGTATTATATGCACGGCGTCTTACTATTTCTGCTGACTTGGCTCTTCATTTAAAGTCTTACATGGAAACGAATACTGCAAAATTACCACTCACTAGAATGAAAACACGAATCATTACTATTCCACAAAATGTAACTTCCTTTAATATAGATAATTTATTTCTGGGTAGTGTGCCAAAAAACCGTGTCATTGGATTTGTAGCAAATATAGCAATAAATGGTAAATATTATTTGAACCCCCTCCATTTTGAACATTTCAATCTCAACAAATTGCAGGTTCAGGTAGACTCAAAATTTTACTCACCCACTCCCCTAACCCATGATTTTTCAAGAATTCATTCAAATTTATTTCACCCTGTTTTCTGGTACTGGGATCTTTCATCAAAATACTGCACATACGATTACTTCTCATGATTTTGCACATGGTTATACAATTTTCCCTTCTATTCTGTCTCCTACGGAAAGTATACATGATTGTACTTGGGATGTTGTACGAGACTCTCCTGTTAATATAAAAATATCCTTTAGTCAAGCACTAGTACAGTCTATTTCATGTATTGTGTATGCTCAGTTTGATTCGATTATAGAAACTGATAAAAATAGAAACGTATATACCGATGGTACATTTTAATTTCGAGTTCATTCAGTCACAATGAGGGTTCTAGTGCACTTCTCTGCTCTCACAAGTGGTGAAAATGACGACGACAATGAAACGTTAGTTTTCAAAGAACTAGTTATTATAAATCCTGACTTTGATTGTTCACAAAGTTGGATCTTTCAACCTCACTCCCAGTTGTCAACAGCCTTGCGATTACATAACCATTACCTCTCTCAGCATGTCTATGGTCTAAATTGGAACGATTGTGATTACCAAATATTCTCAGTACAGTAGTGTGGTGTATAGGTATGGAGAAACAAGACAATACTTCCTCGACTCTATAGTTGGGAAAAGTGTAATCAATTTAGAAGAAGAAATAAAGTGTTCTCACTTTTCTCATTTGGTTTATCCTTGAAGACACTGTGTTCATTATTTACATCGATTCTCCTATTTCTGGTGTGCAGTAAAAGAAGCCTGGACTTAATGCAAATTATATCAAATTTTATGAGCTTGGTTTATCAGTGTTAAATTAAAATAAGTGTGTGTATATACCAACTCCTATAACAAAAAATGTGGACGTGTTAGCTGATGAGCGTGATTTTACGTGATTGTTCATCAGCAAGTGTACTCACTGGCATTTATGCCATTAATACATTACCTGTTCGTGGACAGTTTCCAGCAGCACTTATTATTAAGTTCTTCAAGTGGAGGAAGTCATTCGACTGCATTTGATATTAATGAAAATGCAAATGATTTTATTTTGATAGCTTTGCAAGACCTCCTCCCAAACAAATTTAAAGTTCTTAAAACGAAATTGTAAATTATATAAATATACTAAAATTCGAGTTCAACGTGATAATTCCACTTTTTTTTTATTATTTTGAATTGTTTTTATTTATCTTCGTGTAAGAGGGATTAATATCATACCCCATTTCAATACTGTTCATCTCAAGAAATATTGATGATCAAATGGTTGCAAAATATATGAGACAAATTATTAAACAAAAAACAAGCAACGTTGTAAATAGTACTGTACTTTTCTTCATTTTAAAGGAAAAAAGTTAATATATATTATTAAAACCTTGTGTTATCATTGAAGAGCAACATTATTTGAAATGAAAGCAAATGAATACAATATAATTCTTTATTATTAAGAATAAGTAAAGTGTTTTATAAAAACAACTTGCACATGCTTTTTCTTGCATTTGCATGGCTAATAAGGTATCTACAAGATTTTATTTTGTTTCGCATGTTTCATCCAATACTGAAGTTGTAAGCAGTTTCGTAATGCACAAGCATTCACTTCGACAGGGTCATGATACGTAATTTTGTTCAAATTCAATCGTTTGCAGGGCAGGACATTCCTTTTCACTCAGATTACCAACATTTTGCAAGTGAAATAGTTTTTTAATCCACTGTGCTTTTTTACGATCTTTACAAAAGAATGTAGCTTCAGATGAACACAATTGAAAAACTATTCTTCGAATGTGGGAAACGTTGTATCCATTTGAAATGTCCCATTCTAAATCGTGAAAGTTTTGTGTTACCTTTTGTACTTGCTTTTGATAACCTAGTCCCACTTCCGTAATCTCACATGGAAGTTTTACTAAACAGTGGAATAAAAGACTAGCATCACACGCTACGATACAAAATTCTCTCATAATAAACTCACGTGCAGAGATTTTAAATCCCTAGTCATCAATAATGTACTTTTCTGAAGACACGATTAATTAGAGACTTTTCTACAGAAAATTGTTCATGAATAACATCAGATATGATTTGAGCAATGAATTCACTATTACAAACTAATTCTCTATAAGTTTTTAAAAAAGTATTCATGGAAATACTAACATGGGCCTTTCGTTTGAAAATTTCGTAGTATTCCAGAAATGTTTCATGGCGATTCACTTGACTCAAGAAATGTTTTGAAAGAACGTTGCCTGTATCTCAGTTATTATGTAAAATCTTCAACGTACACTCATTATATTGATTTGGATTGTGTTTTAAATAAGTACAAAACGTTTGTAAAACACACGAGTCTACTATAAATATACCACCACAAAATACACAATAGTCTGACATTTTTTAAGTCGTTCCTTTACAATACTTTAAAAGTTTCATATTATCATTCGATTTCGATCCTTTTCATGTAGCAAATCAATAGCACCCGCCTTATACACTTTTACTATCTTTCAAAGACTATATTTTACAATTCTCATGATTATATCATCTTCTTCACCATTATTCAGTTCAGGATGATCTTCCTTATATATACGATAAAGTTATTTCACTGTTGAGGGTTCTAAGATCACTCTCCACACACGTTTTCGAAAATGTTTTTCAATTTCTTCACCTATTACTGGTTCATTTGGTCTAAGATAACCTAAACACACATGCGCTGTTTGATTAATTTCATTAAAGCATCCTTCACATATACATGGACTTTCAGGATTCTACTTGTTTAATGACACTCGAATGCACTTTTAATCTACCCATTTGTTTTTGTATCTACACTTTGCACTTTCACTACTACTCGAGTTGAAGTTCCTCCTGGTGGTTTCACTCGACCTGCTGCTACTGCTCTTGCTGCTGGTGGTGGTGCTGGTTTCACCACTACTTGTTATACTGTTCCTCCTAGTAGTGGTGGAGCTAGTCCAGCGCTGATGCTGCTCTTGATAGTATTGATGGCTGCTTTACATCACTATTTTCAAAACAGAAACGCTTATTTACAGGATATACAGCACCCTCCAACACACGTTTCTTTATCTTTTTCTTTGGAGCTAGTGAGGAATATACCTCCCTAATATCGTCGTCCTCCTCCTCTTTTACAAATGAAGAAGATAATAATGATGGTGAAGCTGGTTCTGACTTAATTTTAGACCTTAACAAACTATATATTGTACGGTCTGTATCTTCTTCCTGATAATCGCTATCAATTAAGTCTAATGTGCCAACCTCCTCATCTACTAAGTCAAGACGACGTACTACACCTTGCTGCTGCGCTGCCATGACTGAAGCTCAACCTCTCTCTATAATGATACATACAACACTACTGCACTCTATATATATTCAAAACTTTCACCCGCGCCATGACGTCAACCAACAAGTCATATCCTGCATCCGTTAATGACCTCCTCAGGTCAATGACCTTCTGACGTCAATGATCAAATCCTCGCTTGTACCCACGCCGTGACGTCAAACATCAAGTACTAACCTGCCTCCCCATAAATAACCTCGTGACGTCGGGCATCATATCCTGACTTGCTCCCCACACCACCATAGTACATCACCACTTGGGTCAAGTCATCCACGTCACCATTCGTCAACATGGCAACGTCGCATCCAATATCTGGCAACAATTTCCAGGCGCCATCTTGGATTAAGTCATCACTAAGCATAGTATCCTGCAAGTTATGCAGCCTGTAATTTTGTAACGAGTCCGACCGATTTTTACTATCTAGTGTCAGAGATTCACAATATTTGATTGGAAAGAGGAACCATATGTAATTGCCTAAATGCCAATTTCAGTTCTTATAGTATTTATTCGCTAGTTTACGGACTTGTTTGCAGTTTCGAAATAGTCTTTTTTTTTTTCGTTTTACGCGTCGCGTGTCGTGATTGGTGGTTATGAGAAAGATGGTCAGACTTACTCGTGTGGTTCAGCCTCCGAGAAGGCAATACCCATCGTCATAATACATTTTAATTAAAGTTGCTGAATTCTTTCTTCGGCGATGTCACAGATGAACGGAAATAATTGGTAAGAGCGTTCCATACACTTTTAGACATTTAATTGTTTCGACAGTATATGAAGTCCTGAAAGGAAAGTAGATTTTTAACATCCGATGTTTTGAATAGCACCGTGGTCTGCCATTTTTCCTGTACATCATATTAGATAAAATTATTATTTCACGAAATTATAAGCTGGACAGCCTAGGTTGGCTGTATATTTTGTTATCATTCGTAATATTCGAACTTCTTTTACATTTTTGGAGTATAGAACTTCCATCTGACTCCACTAATTCTAATCATCCCACTATGGCAAGCTCCTAAATTTAAGCTTAATAATCACCGGAAATTATCTTCAATAAGTCCTGTATTCTTATAGTGGAAACGGAATATTCTCTGTTGCGAATCATGGTGAATATTCAAAATTTGTTACAACTGTGGATCTACCTTCGAAATTTGTAATCGTAAATTACAAGTTCAGTTCTAAATATTTCATGTCAATTTTAATTAATTTTCTCAAGAAAAATGTAAAAGTTTAAAATGATGGGCATGTGTCTCGTTAAATGTTAAAGATTGAAACTTAAAGTTATTTAGTAACAATTGTTGGATTAGATCAACTTTTTGTTTAACGTATTCTGGAATATTTTATTTTAAACCTGCAAAATTCTGACAATGTGACAATACCAAAAATTGTATTTTTATTTTCATTCCACCGTAAACATGAATGTATAGCACATCCTGTTGATTAAGTATTTCTCCGTGGTCAATTTTCCTGCCTGGAATTTCTTTGTAGCCTAATTAGATATAATTTTACTTACCCTCGAAAACACGCGGAAAAATTCAAGAAGGTATAGTTAGTATAATTAGTACATTTTATCTCGTGACAGTTGTGATGGTATAATACAAAAGGATACAATAGTTGTTTCCAACGAACGTTCTTGGTATATGCAATTTTCATACGTAATAATCATATAAAGAAAGCAATTAGTAGTGTTCAGGTATCTTTAATTACATAGTCAAGTGTATGTACAAGAGATTCGGTCTTGATAGGTCCCAGTAAGACGAGTTCAAATCTGTATCATTCATCCAGTTCGCAGGGACCGCAACTGATTGGAGAAATGATCATGAAGACACGATGCGGAGAAAATATAAGAGGAATTCGGTGTGAAAATACAACATTGCTAACTCTTCATTGATACACGCCACCCACCCATTTCTCACAGGGTCACAGATGGCGTTGTGCTGAATGAAGACCGGTATATTAAAGAAATCGAGTGTCATTATTCGACTAGAAATTGTGTCAGTATTTCGCAAGCTTGTGACGTGGTGCGATATTTTCAATTATACAAGAAGGTTGACGAGAAAACGCAAAAAGAAGACATCACACTTTCCAAAAACCACCCTTATTACAACCAAATACAGACAATTACATTGCGTGAAAGCTGAACGGAGTGACTTAGTTGATTATATCCCGTAAGAAATGACTGTCTTGAAAATAAGAAGAGACGAGGCTTTCATGATAAAGATTTTAGATAAACTGTTATCCTTTCATCGGGAATGCATTTTATCTGAACTAGTAGACCCGCGATTCGGTTGTTAGAATAAGCCAATGAGAGAACGACAAGGTATTACCGAAGCAATAAAAAAGAAGCAAATGGAAAGTGCACTAAAACAAAAGGAAAGTCTACTTCGTGAAAAAATCATATATTATTTGTGTAAATAAATACATGGTGTTACAATATAACAAATATTTCGTTTTGCCCTAATGGTGATAGTTTGTTTATTGAAGTTTAATAGGACAATGAATTTGAATTTATTTAATGATCGTTAGGCATCTAAAGCCCAGGCCGGAACAGAATTAGAGAAAGGATGCATGTCAGCCAGGGCCTAATTTGAAAGTACCATTCTGGCATTTATCTGGTGTGACTGAGGAAAACCTGTGAGAATAGCCTGCACAGGAATTCGAACCCTGTTGCCTCCAAATACACTTCGAAGTCTGTGACGCCACCGCCTGGGCCACGGCGGCCCACAGTGTGGCCAAAATACGAAAACGGTATTCAATTTGAATGAAAATTTATAAACCTTTTCAGTCTGAGGTCGATGATTACGAATCTGAAGTCAAATATATATATATATATATATATATATATATATATATATATATATA